>BRDA01005425.1:82566-105256 GCA_036984385.1 Crenuchus spilurus | reverse complement strand
CTGTCGTCTATGTTCTATTACGAATACAATATTGACATTTGCCATCTCCACATCATTGCATTCAGTTTTTATTCACAATTTGTTTAGTGTCCCAACTTTTTGGAATCCGCTTTGTATATAATTTTATATTAAGAATTTTATATAATAAAAAATAAAGGAGAACAATAAAATAGATAAATAAAATAATGAAACAGTTTACATGTTGCAAAATTAACAAAGAAAAAAAAGGAACAACGTGGTTAAAATGTTATGAGTTTACTAGGAATGCTTAGTGACCCAACAGAACACTTCCACTTCATAGAAGCGTATTACTCCACCTTAAATGTCGCCTGAACATAAGTGCAGCACGGTTTAAGGTGGAACGACTAATTAGAATAAGAAGCTAAAGTGAGCTATCGCTGTCAGCGTGTTGAGGCTTCTGCAGAGTGACGCAGTACCTCTGTACTGTAGCTCAGTTTGAAAAGTTTCTCAAAATGTACAGCCATCCCTTCTTCTTAAAGAACAAAGAGGAATCAGGTCTTACCGTGTATATCTGCTCCAGCACTTTGTCTCGAGTTTATTTTTCTGGGCGATGCTGGTCTCTTTGTCCTGCCCCACTGTTGGGTAGGATCACACCGGGAGTTTGGCCAGAGGAGGCACTCCCTACACGGGCAGCGCAGCGAGGCTTTATTCTTAAAGACGCCGAGCCTCTAGGGCTGCGTCCCAATACGAGAGCTCGTGCTCTTGAGCACTTCCAGAGCCGAAGTCTTTTTAAAAGTCCCCTGCGCGTAATGTTACAGGCCCCAATGACGCTTGGTGTACAATGACTCAAGTGCGCATATTGGGACGCGTCCCGTATGAAAGAACCACGCACAGGGGAGCGTAGAAACCCACCTTTGAACTACATACAAACGTTTATTTCTTACTGAGACTTTTGTTGTTAAAATCGTTTTCATGTTTTGGAATCCTATAGAGTTTAAAATGTTATTTTTCTTTATATCCTTGTGCATATTTGAATATACATTTTTTTGGTAAATAAAGTGCAAAAATATAAATATTTATATATCACACACACACACACACACACACACACACTGTCTAAAGTCCATAAACATCAATAAATACTATTGTTCACTAAAATATAACTTATTAGTCCACAAACATCAAAAACAATATTGTTCAATAGAAGATATGTGCAAGCATTTTTCAACTATATTTTTGAAAAAGAACATTTTTCTTGTTCAAGTATGTCCAAGACATTCCTACAACCAATGCTGCCATGGACAAAATGTGTTGAACTTCTGTCAAAGGGAAAAACATTTGTGTAAAGCCTATAAGCTCATGGTTAATAGTTATGCATTTGCTCACACCCTCTTCCCTATTCATCATGTCTTATAAGACCACGAAACACTGTTGACCAGATATTATGACTTACAGTTCACTCTCAACACAACTAGTTATTTGCAATAAATTATCTGGTCAATATTTTTAATAAAGAAAATGTACACTAATACTAGCTGTTGCCAGTAGCAGGAAGTCTTGAAGCCTTTCAAAGAGAAAAAAATACAATTGAACATTTTGGATTTCACAACCAATAAAATTTATTCAATTATATATTACAATTATGTACATTATCATGTAACAAGTAAATATTAAAATAGACATATTTTTAGAACCATCGTTCAAAAGGCATTATGTTGTAAAAAATAGGTTTTGTTTTGTTGTGATCTCACATTAAAACTGTAAAAGTAAGTTGTCTTTTCTATTGAGAAGACACAACAAACTGGTTTCCTCTTAATGTGCGCAAGACACAACAGACAACACAGGAAGTGAGTGTTACTAAGACGACAAAGGCGGGAAAAAAGCAGGACCACTTACATAAACCTCACCACAGTACAGCTTTTCAGAAAAGAAGTACAAACCTGCAACGCATGCACAGCATTGAAATCACAAGTCAAAAAACACCTGCTGTGATGAATCTAGAAGGAAACGAGTAGAAGAAGTAGAAGAAACGTAACAAAAGAGGAACTTAATTCAAAAAACACATGCTTAAAGAGTTAAGCCAACATCAACAACAGAGGACGCTCAATATAAAACCAACTTTGGTCCATTAAACATTTGACAAAACAAAGTTTACAATCAAAATATCTATTATTTTAATTATGCTTCCTTTCTCTTCTTTTCTCTCTTTTTACAAGTTAAAAACAATAATTACATGGCTATTTACAAATGCACAATCAGTATGTATAAAATAAGTTAAAAAATGAAGAGCACAATCTATACATCATGAACACTCACTTTAGAAACAAACTGGATTGAAACCTCCATCCTACTGGAGGAGCGCCAGAGCGCTCCCTCCTTTTCTCATTTTTACTCCCTCCTCTCCTGCCTCTCCCCTTTTCCCGCTGGTCATTAAAGGTGGCCATCGCCCTCTGCTGGCTGGATCTGCTTGGTGCAGGTCCATCTGCCCTTGGGTCTCCCTTTCTGCAATGAAGACCTTTAGGGTTTAAGTGCATTTTAGTTTGGACCTGAACCCAGTAACTTTAAGAATCAACTTTTGTTTTGGACCGGCTCCCTATATTAGAAGTGCATCATGACCAGGTGACTATGGTCGAACAAGTGCTGGCAGGGAGAACAGGAATTGGACCTTCAGGGATGCTATAGATGGGTCTTGAACCTGGAACAGCACGTAGAACATTAATATTTACTTATTTGGCAGGCACTCAGGCCGAGAGTGACTTACAAAACGTACTGCAGACTGACTCATCTACAGACTGATTGTTCTTCCTGTTTGTGTAATCACTGCTATTATTTAAGAGCTCAGGAGTGTCGGGTTTACGGTGCAGAGCTCTACACCACACACACGTGCAAACACGCACACACAAGTGGACACAAGCACAGCAGCTCGCCCAAAACAAGTGCTTTGTGTTTTTCTGCTCCTGTCTAGTCTTGACCATATAATGGCTATGACTGAAGCAAAGAGTTTTCTTAGTTTCCTCTCGATACGCACACTGCTGTTAAATCGGGGTCAGATCAAAGTCATCATTGACCTCCACGAGAGGGATGTAGAACTCAGGAATCTCAAAGATGCTGGTTGATTTGTAGGTGGCTGGATCCAGCTCCTGGAGCTTTAGCTGCCACTCCAAACGCTGAACAGCATTGAGGGCTGCTGCCTCATGCTGCTGCCTCATCAGGAGACACGTCTGAGACAGAAGGAATAACGGCAAAGCAAAAGAAACCTCATTAGTAGTTGGAGAGAGAGAGACAAGACCATATACATATACACACCAACTTAGGGGCCATTGGTGTGGTCTCTGAGTGAGAGGATAACTATACATGTCTGAAATAACTAAAATCACAAAGCAATGAACAGACCATGAAAATGTTTTCTCTTTATGTATCCTACCTTTAACTTGTCAAACTTGTCATCAACATCCTGAAGCCAAGACATGAACTGCCTTGCATTGAATCGATCCCTCACGGAGGTCTTCCCATCGTCCCCCTACAGTGCAATAAAACAATGCACACAAACATAAAACAAAACATGAAATTACTTAGAGGTCAGTCTTTTCTGATCACTCGGTAAAGCTTTGTGGTAAATGATTAACTAGGTTTCCATTCAAACATTTTGCAAATGGTGTGTATTTACGTGAAAAATAGTTATGCAAATAAATTAAAAGAGATTTAAGTGGATCTTTCCTTAAAGCAGAATCATATTTACAGTCACTTGTAGTCTTTTATGTCTGTATAGGATACCACCATACAGGATCCACATGCACATTAAAACTGTAGCGTGAGCGGTGTAACTGAAAAGAAAACTACCATTGCTTTATACAAGCACGCCACTGGGCCTTGTACAAGCATAAGACCCATTCACCGTTGTGTATATGCCGTATGTAAAGCAATAAGATGTCATAATACCAGACCTGCAGCTTGACACATCCTTGTTTATTTGAAAAATGCATTTCCATAACCCTTTTTTCAGGTTAGCTTAAGCAATATTCGAGCCACCTTGTCCTCGAGTATTCTTCTCTAGAGAAACTTGTTACATCACAACTTCCACAGTGCTGTCAATAGGAATCACATACACAGTAAATCTGCTGATTTAACACTGGCATATTTACTGTGTATCTGGATTTTTGTTTTGTTTTGTTTTTTTTTTTTTAACAAAAAGGTATTTTTATTTACTTTTTTTGCACATATCTGAAAAGTCCAATGCCTACAAAAACGTAGTTGGAAAACCAAGGGCTTAAGTACAATTTGGCTATTTCTCAGCTATGTCACTAAACAAATGACCTGAAACTGAATCTTGTGTGTTTGACCAGGAATACACTCATCAGGAACCTCCACCAGTCCTCGAAAATTTACCTCGGTGAAAGCTTTTACATTAAATGGTTACAATTTTTATTTTGAAGAGTAAACAAAATGGCTATATTTTAACACGGACACTGTTCACTGTTAAAACCAGCAAATTTCTCTATAAAACACCATTTCACATAAAAATTACGGCTGTCAAGCAAATAAAAAAATGTAATTAAACTCAGTATGTCATATAGTTAAGACTAATTGCAAGTGATTCAGCCACTAGGAGTCACTAGTGAGCCAGAGTGCAGACATCACTGATGGAACAGCAGAGAAGAGGTCCTGCTTTGCCGATAGGTAAACAAACGCCACTATTTTTTAATCACGTTAAATTGAGATCGTGTTCATGCGTTATCACGTTAACTTTGACAGCTCTAATAAAAATACTAAAACAATTACTCAACTATGCTGAAATTCTGAAAAATGTGTAAAATTCTACTTTTAAGACCATCCATCATAAATACAAAAGGACACTAAACTGCATCAGAAGTATTATTTTCAATCTAGTGATTTTGCTCACACAATAAGGTACCTGTACATCCTGGGGCATGTTGTATACTTCTGCATCCAACAGGACTGTGCAGGCACTAAAAGGGAGTGTCTGATTGGCTAATGTTCTTGCAGCACGGTAATGGACACGCAAGACTTCCTGCTCATTGGACACAATCAGCTTCTCCTGTAAGATGGGAAAACATGTTGATGAGCATTAAAACTACAAACAGGTTTATCAGACCTCATCCTAATAGAAGGTCTGGAAGAAGAGTGCAAAGTCACAGTCATGAACGGTTACATTAAGGAAATCTAGCCACAGAATTATTATGTAAAATACTACATAAAAACATCATAGCAAGGAAAATATTGAGCTATGAAGTGGCTTGTTTTAATATTATAAGCATAGTTGAGTAAATAAATGTTTTAATTACAGCCACTTACCCTTTCAATGCTATGTTGTAACCGTAGTTTCATGCGCACCACCTCTTGCTGTTTGAACATCTCTTTTAGTGGCTCAGGCAGAGAGGGTGGTGGAGTAATCTATGAGGTAAAACAATGGATCAACAAACAAGGTAACATTTTAAGACATTTTTCCACTTTAAATAAACAAACACTTGATATAAAACAAAGGAAAATGCAGTCAATCCCTGAATGAAAGATGAGTGACTGAAAACTCACCGTTGGAATACACAGCTTGCTGAGGGGGTTTCCATCAAGCAGGTAGGATCCATTGAACGTGACATACTCATCATAGTACTGTGGTGCTTGAGGAATAACACTACACAGCACCTTCCTCTTCTCCTCAATCTTCTTGCGGATATGCAGGAACTCATAGTATGGGTTTGCTCTTTCTGTTTGATAGGGTTGAATTTCTTCAAGCTTTAGTGAGTCCACAATTGCTGCCAAAGACTGCTGGGTCTTCTCCTTGATTTGTTGGGCTGAAAGGTTGGCCTGGGTTGCAGGAGAAACACGGGGCATCTTTCGTTTTCTTGGATGGGTCACCTGGATGTCTACTTCATCCTCCAGAAGTCTGACTTTAGCCCTGGCACCAGATGAATCACTGTCTCTGTCCACGACAGACAATGGGGAAGAGCTCCCTGAGGTTGCTCCACTCGGTAGGTCTGCCAGAGGATCACGCTGAACACCACTACAGCTTTGAGATTGATCTCCATCAGATGGAGTGTCTGGTTTTGAAGATTTCTCCTCAACAGCAGGCTGGTCTGTCATCTCAACATCTAAACCAAGCTTATCTTCTGGGAGAGACTGGGTTTGAGACTTATCCTCACTGGATGCTACTTTCTCTACTTTTGTTTCAGCAATTCTACTGTCCAGACTCTCCTCTGGTACTTCCACTGGCTCTTCAGAAACCCGTTCAGGACTAGCACAGCGGGACACATCTGAAGACAAGGGCATGGGCAACCCATGTTCATTTTTCTCCAAATGTGAATCACTTGTGCCCGAGTGTTCTTCTGAAAGCTTAGATTTGCAATCTTCTTGCAAATTCAAATCAGTCCTTTCTGTATCTTCGTGGGAATCTTTGCATACGCTTGAAGCACATGGTAGTGTTTTAGCTGCTTCCTCTGGACTGATGTGACATGAAGTAATGGATGGAGCTGGATTGCTTGCCCAGTCCAGAACAGTTGTGACACCTGCAGAAATGTTCTCCACATTTTTGTCTTCAGTTTTGTTTTCAGGACCCACTGGTTGGCTCTTTTCTTTATGCTCTGGTCTCAGATCCATTTCTGTTCTCACTGGCTGGTCATCATTTGGCTCAGAGACAGCATCCCTTTGCATAGGCGTCTTAGTGTTGAAGGACTGCTGTGGCTGCGATGCCACAGGTGATGCAACTTGGGACACAGGGGCTAAAGAGACATCTTTATTTGAGCCTTCCATATTGTCTGTATCAGAGCAGTCAAGCTGACTCTGCTCATTTTGCTCCGGAAGCGCATCGGTGGTGTTAGACTTGCTGAACTCTACTGTAGTCAGCAACAAACTGCTGGCTTGAGGCGGACTAGTCTGCTGAACTGTGAGGTCCTTTGTGTGTGAATCTCGAGAGTGAGACACACATCCAGATTGGCTGCTTGAAGTGCTACCTTCGTCGTCAACACTGGCAGAATGCTCAGCTTCAGGTGTAGCACTAGAAGGATGCACTGATGAGCTTTGATGGCTCTGACTTTCCTGTACGTGTGTTGTACTGGCCTCGGTTAGATGGATTCCACCATGGTCATCACTAGAACATGGCACATCACCAACCTTCTGAGATTCTTCAACTGGCCTGTCTGCTTCAATGGCAGCAGATTTTGCATCTTCATCCAAAATAGCTCTTAAGTAAGGGGATGCATGTCTGCTTGACAGTGGTGTTCGAATGCAAGGAGCTGCATCAGGAAGACTATTAGTATCTTTATCATGAACAACTGGCGATCTGGAGGACTGAATTATGAGGGAAGACTGCAGGAAAGGCAGCTGAGAATCTGATGTTTCTAGATTGAGGTCTGAATCATATTCGGCAGGCCTAGGTGTTAGCATGGTGGCTTGGCATGAATCCTCTGAGCTGGCTACTGAGATCATGGAGACCGACCTTGACATGATGCCAGATCTTTCACTATCTGGTCTTGGAGACCGACTGAGGCTGTTTTCAATTACTGGACCAGTCTTTCCAAAACATGAGAAACTCTTAGCATCTAGTGAAAGCGTACGTCCACTAGTTGCATCTTTCAGGGTCTTCTCACGACCATAACCCTCTGGTGTCTCTGAGCTCTTGGAGCGCAAGAGTTCCTTGTTTGTACCCTGTTCATTAGAAGAGGAGGGAGTTTTTGATTTATCTTTGTTTTTCTGCTTTACAGAGTCAGTCCCAGGTCTTTGTTTTAGCCTTTCTCTTTCCTTCTGCTTGATCTTTTCCAAGTGCTTTTTATGCCACTGCTCAATTTCTTGGTCCTTGAGGCTAAGCATACGTTCAAAGCTGGTCTGCATGAGGTCATCATTGACTAACCTCTTCTCTTTGGGACGCATGTCCTTTTGTACAGGTGAGGCTTTGGATTTGGAGTCAGATTCATTAGGCCTTACTTTACTAATCTTGCTGTCCCTGACCTGCTGTGACCGTTCCCTATCCTTGTCCTTCTCCTTGTGCCGCTCCCGCTCCCGATGTCTATCGATTTCTCGATCCCTGTCCCGTTTGTCCCGATCTTTCTCAGGGGTTTTCATAACCTCTTCTTTTAACTTTGAAGCTACGGTTTTATTGCTCTCAGACATGTACCCCTTTTTCTCTTCCAAAAGAAGTTTAAGATTTGAACTTGATGTGGAGGAAGGAGTGAGGTCTTTTGATTTTTCTTTTTTTCTCTTCTCAGAATCTTTCTCTTTTTCCTTAATTCGATCAGTTTTGCCATGATCACAAATTTTCTCAAGAGCCTTTCCTTTCTTTTCAGAGCCTGATTTATCTTTATCTTTGTCCCTGTGTTCACTAGAAGAATGATCTTTCTCTGGCCGATCTTTTTCATTTCTTCTCTCAAGTTTGTCCTTGCTCTTCTTGTTTTCATCATGCTTTTTTATAACAGGCACAGTTTTAAGTTTTTCATTCTCTTTGTGACCCTTATCACCAGGCGAATGGGAAGCGCTTGATAATTTGTCCCTCTCTTTCCATCGATCTGTAGAGTTGTGCTGGTCAGATTTATCGGGTAAATGCTCCAATTTGATTTTCTTTTCTTTGTCTGGGTGTTTCTTGTCAGCTTTTTCAGATTCCCTATCCTTTGCAGGCAGCCGTTTATCACTTTTCTCTCGAGTACTCTTCTCCGAGGCCTCCACCTGACTTTGATCAGTCACATTTCCAACAATAGGCTTGTCTTCCGTCTCCTCTTTTACAACACTGGGAAGTGAGTCATCAGGCTTTCGCACCAAGTTGAGGCCTTCTATCCTGTCATCATTTTCAACCACTCTCCCATCCTTTCCTTTTTCTTCTTTGTAGTTCATCTCTTTCTTTTCTTTCTTAATGAACTTGTCTTTCTCTCGTTCTTCTTTAGGCTTCCTCTCCTTACTGCTGTTGCTGCCTGAATGCTTGTTATATGACGGGTTCTTCTCTTCTTTAATGGGTGATGAGTCAAGGGACTTATGAGGAGAGCAGCTCCTTGGTGTCTCACATTTCCCACTAAGCTCTTCGCTCTCATCACTTTTGAAGAAATTCTCTTTCCAAAACTCCCGATCAAACTCCATATTCCTATGTCCATCTTTTCGTACTTCTTTTGGCCTGTGACGATTCCTCTCAGCTTCATATTCCTTCCTGTACTTATCCTTCTCCTTATGTTTCAGTTTATGCTTTTTCACAACCTTGCCATCTTTGTCAACTTTCCTGAAGGTACCTTCAGAGCCATCCATACTGTTGCTTAAACTGGCATCTTTGAAAGGACTGGAGCTCCCATCGTCTCCATCCAAACTCAGTTCCTTATGGTGATGTTTGCTTTTCTCCTTATGTTTACAGCCTTTACTGCTGGGACCTTCTGTACAATAGTCAGAATCTGTGTAGTGGTTGTACTTGACTCCATCTAAAGAGCAGGACCCATCTACAATGGAGACACAAGTCTTTGCATTTTCCTGTTTTAATGGAGTTGTCTGCTTGTCAGTTTGGCTATGATTCAGCTTTGGGGACTTCACTGCAGACAAGTGAAAAAGGTGCACTGATGATTCATCCTTTGGGCTGAAGGACATTTTGAAGGAGTCCTCTTCTCGAACGCTTTTGTCTGAGTTGTCAGACCCTGTTGCTGTGGAAAACAGAAGACACTTGCTGTTCTCTTTTCCGTCCTCTCGCACCTCCTGGTTTTCCTTGTTTTTACTCTGGCTCTTGTTCTTCTTCTTATTCACCTTGCCTTTTTCTTTTTGCTCTGCTGGTGTGAAGTTTAAGCTTTCTTTTTTAGTCCGATTCTCTGCTTTATGAGCATCATTACTAACTGACCTGGTTGGTGAACACTTTCTCTCAGACAGCGTCTCAGTTTCATCACCTGAACTGTCTGAGCTGCAGTAGAGGACTTTGGATGATTTAGATTTTTTTGACTTGCATGAGGCGGTTGACTGTTCGCTCTTATTAGACTGCTTAGGTGTGTAATGATTTTGCTCCTTCTCCTCCTTTTCCCTCTGTCGTAGCTCTCGTCTCAAGATATGCCTTTCATTTAATGCTTTGCTCAGGTCTTCCTCTTCCTCCTCATCCTTGAACTCATACTCATCCATGCCTGATACAGAAGACGAGGCCTTTGCTGTAGTCGATTTACCCTCAGGATCTTTCTCAGCATCAGAGTACTCCATATTTTCATCTACACTTGAAGGGTTCACAGATGGAGGATCTTCAGATTCTATAGTATACGACACAGAACAAAAAGGACAAGAGAATCAGCTATTTTACATAATTCCTAAGAGAGCATGACCTATAGACAATGAACGTTCCATGACTGAAATAAAAAGACAGAACAGTTAAGCACTTTTTCTCTGTACCTGAAGAGCTTTCTTCTGGGTCAGACAATGGAATCTCCCCCTTCAGTAACTGCTCCACCTCCTGAGAATCTGCAACATCCACTGGCCGTTCTCCTCTCTTGTTTGCCTGGAAGGCATTTCCTCCATGCCGCAACAGTAGCTTCACAATCTGTGAAAGAGTGGCAGAGGAGTCAGCAGAACTGGTGAGAAAGTGAGCTTAAAATAGCAAGATGGCACTGTAATTCTGGTGTGTTTCTAATATGTCATGACTAGTAAAATTATCCAGCATAACTGACAAATCATATCAGCGGTGTGAAGACTTAAAACTGTCAATGCATTTCACAAATAATAACATGTTTCAGTCGTATATGACACACTGCAATTTCACATGCGCTATCACACATTATTCAACAAATGGCACAGATATACTTCAGGACTGGAACTGCAAAACAGTATGTCAACAACCCTCACATCTTTGTGTCCACTGCTGGAGGCGTCATGAAGAGGTGTATCATCATCCAACCCTTGTGTATTTACTTCTGCTCCTGCACCAATCAGAACCTTCGCTACATCATAGTAACCAAGGTTGCAAGCTTCATGTAGAGGTGTCCAACCTGCATGAACAAAGTCAATCACTGAAGTGAACCATTATGTAAAAAATTTGAAATTTACTTTGCCATATGTTGTACTGCACTCATTGCTCTTACCATTACAAACTCAAAGCATTTTTTATTTTTTTACACAGACAATTGTTAGATTTCACCATTCACAAACCATCTTACCTGCAAAATCCTTGACGTTCACATCTGCCCCAAGCCCAATAAGCTCCTTGACCTGCTTGACATCGCCTCTGATAGCAGCCATGTGCAGGGGCGTCTCTCCTCGCTCGTTCCTTTTGTTCACTTTGTCTTTCTGTCGTGATGTGGAGCTGCTAGGGATCTTTTTCTGCACTGCTGGAGTCTGAGATGGATGGCTCGGTGTGGATTCTAAGAGAACAAGTGGAGTGGCATCAAGGCTGCGTGCTATTACTGGCTTGTGAAACCAGAGTAAGCCGGACTCTGACCATAAAAATACAATTTATTGCATTTCATGGTGTTGAACACTTCCAGACCAAGAGACACTGCAGTATAGAGTTTAGCATTTTTACATGCTCCACAGCAGGGTGATTGATAATAGCTGGGTGAGATGAGTGCAATGTGTTACAGCAAGAAAGAAAAAAAACTAAACTCTGGACAAAATTTGAGGCTCACGTCTCTGTTGGGAATTGAGGTTTATATATAATATTAGATAAATTCCTCAAAGAGAAACTTAAATCTTCACTGCGGGTACAGTTTTGATTAAACAAAGAGGAAGCAATAGTTAGGAGGTATATCTTATGGATTTTGTGGAATCTGCAAAAAGGGAAACTTTAACAGGTAACCAGATTTGAGTCAAAAATCCCTAGAATCCAAGTAAAAAATGCCACAAGCCAAGAAAAACAATAAAATGACAAGAACTAAAATTGTCTTCTTACCTGGACTGTTGTCTCTTGCCGTCATCTGCATCAGAAGTGCCATCTGCTTGCGTTCAGATAGAGGGTAGCCAAACAGAATGTTCACAGGGGTAGATTTCTTACCCCCAGACTCCTTCTTTACCTTCTTTTTATCAGGGCCATCTTTATCTGCATAAAGAGAAGACCACCAATGCAAAACTGAATACTGTTGTGGAATACTATTGCAGGACACATTTCCTATCTTCAACATTTAAGGATTCTCTCTCCTTAAATACCACAAGACAACTAGTAGTAAAAACAAACAGAAGAGAATACGTCCGTTAGCCTTTTGTTAGACACATGCATTACCCTACTACTCCTGCTTGTGTGCACTACTTAACAGGCATGCATGTACATAGAATGCAGCACATAGAACCTGCATGTGTGCGCATGCCTGGTAACCACCAGCTATTTTAAATATTATATCAGGGGAAAAAAAACATTTGAACTTGTTCTGTACACAATATTCAGTAACAAAAGAAGACAAAGTAGTATCGATTTGTCCCTCTGAGTGACAAAGAGCTTATGGAAAGAAAGATCATGCGATAAGAGTTAGTATATTCTGAGTAACTAGACAGCAAAAGGTATACACAAGTGTGTCTGAGACAGAGGGTGTGTTTGGGTTTATCCGAGGCTGAGGTAGATCAAACTATGCCCATGCTTTCTGAATAAGCAGACTGTAAAATGGCAAAACAAAATCCCCGCCAATCGTTTTTGTCGCCTATTGGCGGCATAGCAGAACTACAGTGCGGCGGGTTTAGCAGAGGCAGTTACCTGCGTATATCCTGCAGGGAGGAAGTAATCTCTCTCCCCACATATCGCTCGACTGGCCGGGGTCAGAGTCATCTACAGTGCAGAAGCAGAGAGGCGGGGAGGAGGGAGAGGAGGAGAGGGGGAACGGGAGAGGAGAGCATTGCGTTACTCACTCGCTCCCCCCCTTGCTCAGATAATAAGCAGAAAACACACTGGGCTTAGGCACAGCATAGGACACAAGGGGCGCCACTGCTGAAATAAAAAAAAGCTGTAAGATGGCATGGATCTAGTCCTTTCCCTGCCCAAGGATTACTTTGGCTCTGCTTTCCCAACATACTGAAAAAAAAATTCTAGACAGACCGCTGTCTGACTTATTATAAAGGATTATAATAAATACCTTCAGCATAAATTGAAAATAAGTTGCCTCAAATAATAAGTTTACCTCAAAAATATTCCCAAAGCCTACAGCTTTACAACCACCTAATACTCATTGCCAGTACGCTAGACAAAGTATTTTGATGCAATTGCAAGCAGGATTTTTTATGCTTTTTTTTTCTCCTTTAAAAGAAATCCATGAAACAGTGGTACAGTTTTCCCACATCACTACACTCAATATAGTGCAGAAGAAAATGACTAGTCCTGTTGCTACTCCTCTCGCTTGTTTTCACATCTGAATCCTATTTCCCTGTCCTTCACATTTCCCATTTGAAGACGTAAGCTGAACTGTTATATAACACTGTGGGGGGGTGGGGGGGGGAAGATAAATAAATAAAATAAATGCTGGTACAGCCTGTTTGTGAAACAAGTTCCAAAAGTGACCACATGGTGCAGTGTTGAGGTACACAGATGCTGCTGGAATACTGTACTGACCTGTGTCTGAGTCTCGTTCCTCATTCCGGGGTGGGCTGACTGTGAAGGAGAGCTTGCGTTTCATGGAAGACCTGGGCTTCCCCTCCTTCCCCACAATTTCAGTCCGATCCAGTTTCGGAGTTTTGGTGAACGGGGAGATTTTATCTTTACTCTGATGGAGAAAAAGAAAAGTGATTAAATGTTGATATAAACATTTTAAAAATGCAATTCAATACAAAATATATTCATATACTTGCTACATAAAATCAGTTTTAAATGAAGTAAAATTAAGTCAGTGGAAGCTTTTCTCAGATCAGTTGAGACACAACCTCTACCACATATAATGGAAATGCATGAACAGGTTCCTGAAAATGCTGCTGAATGCAACAATAACAAATGAATAAACATATTAAATAAATTTTAAAAGTAACAATAGCAATAATAACTACAGCATTAATTTATGATAATGGTGACTATTAATAATTATAATAAGTTGTATTATAATAATAATAATTAAAAAATGTATTATTATTATTATTGTTATTATTATTATTTAGTAGTAGTAGTAGTAGTAGTAGTACCAGTACCACTGGTTTTATCACCTTCTTCCCAGCTGTCTTTTCCACCATGGCTCCATCACGGTCAGTCCCCGGCTTGGCCATGGTGCAGCTTCTGACTAGCTGTGGCAGCTATGGTTCACAGAGTTCATCATGGGCCTGTAAAGTTAAGGATCTGAATCAGATTCAGCACACAACAGGCCCACACCAGATGCATATTGCTCATTTCAAACATATCAGACTGTCAGAGCTACCTAACATTAGAGATGAATAAAAATAGGTAACTTGAATTGGATAATTACAATTACTTTACAATTTCTATTATATACAAGTTAAGAGCCAAATCTCAGTGCTGCTGGGCCTACATGTAACTAGGAATCCACAAAAAAAAAAAAAAAAAAAACACAGGCATCTGTTATAAGATTAGAACTGCACTCTATCGACGGTATTTTCACACACAAACCAAAAAAAAAAAAAAAGACTCGGCACTCAGAACCAATTAGGTTCAACTGAAGAAGAGATGGTCACTGGTTTGCTCAAGCACAAAAGAATTCCATCTGAACCTTGGATCGATTGCACAATTCCATGTTATATTTTGTGTGAAATGTTGCAGCAGTTCATCCACTTGCTGCTTTTTATTATTTTACTTGGAAACAAAACACTCAAATGGCAAAAAAGAGCACTTTCTAGGTACGATGAATCATCAATCAGTGAATCGCATACTTTCCAAATACTGAGCTTTTTATTTTTTCTTCTTTTGCTCGACACAGATCCACTGTGATTGAAGCCTTTGAGTTGAAGCTGGATGTTTATAGACAGAAACAACTGACAGTTGTATCATTTTGTGTCCGAATGCCTTCCTCTGTTGTCCACAACAATCCTATGTTGCCATCTCGTAACTTGAAAAGGGCAATAACGAGATAAGTTGAGCAGGCAAATTACAAAATGAACTAATCCTGCAAACCAACATTTGGCACTGCGAGTGGATAGCTTACCCATGCACAATGGACCGCACTGCAGACACTACCGTTATACTCATATTCATTGATCTTCATTGTATAACAAACTATATTTAGATACACATGTTTTCCTTTTCTTTCACATACTAATCTAACTTAAATCTATTCTTGCTTCTCCTTATATGTAAGTCTATGTGAAACATATTTTGCTACTGTAACTCTGCAATTTTCATTAGGATCAATAAAATTATTGATGGACCGGAGAACATTCTCGACTGCTCACAGGCTCACAAACATACCAAACTCTGGTTATAAGTCCAGATAAAAAACGTGTGAAAACGCTTAGTCAATCTGTGCTGGGCCTGTACTCACAAGGCTTCTCAGCAAAGGAGCGCTGAGCTAGGATAAAATTCCCCTTATTTACAGCGACTTCACAGACAAGAACAGATTCCCCATCTACAGTCATATTCTACATACAGGCCCTGTTGACCTTTATATTTTCATAGAACTTTTAGCTGACTAAATTGGTTCGCCAGTAACATTAGCCTCAAAATTTCAGTTCTAAACTAAAGAAGCAAAATTTGGACTCCATGCATGTCTGGCTTGTTTGGACAAATCAGGGCTAAGTGGAAAATTGTGCAAGCATGATTTCAGGGTGAAACGTTCCTTTACGAGGACTTCAGAAAGTACAGAGAGTAGTACATATTTATTGTGGAACAGATACTATAAGTAGGTTGACAAGACAACTCAGATGTGACCACATTCACACCCATACATCAAGCACAGACACCCTCTGTCACATATACAAGCAGATGACAGCTTTGAGACTCATGTGAAGGTAAGACATTTTATTCCACAAAATTAAAGACCAAACTACGCAAAGGAGTAAAAGCACCAAGTCATATTCTCAACAGGGAGGAGGTGGGGGAAAAAGGACAAAACCTCAACGTGGGACAAAGTGTTACAACTCAAGTCACAGGATTTCCTGTTTGAAGAGTACCAGTGTTCATTCCAGTCTATTCTATTCTATTCATACATAGATAGATAGATAGATAGATAGATAGATAGACACATAGATAGAGATATAGAGATAGGCAATATGGCCAAAAGTTTTATCACGACAAATTTTTCCTATATTGATCAATCACAATAAAAATATCAGACTAAATGCATGAAATGTTACTATTTAAAATATTAAAATCTTTATTGCCAGAACATAATATACAGGAACACAGAATGCAAATAACTCAAATACAGAGTTAAAGATTTCACTGGAATGGAACTTTACATTTTGATTCCCCTGCCCAGAAGAGGTAAAATGTCTTAATTTTTAAAAATAACAAAATACAGTACTCTATATAAAATATAACAATGTAACAAAATCAATTATTAAAAAGAAAAAAAATAAAACATTCCTACTGCAAAGTTTTAAACCTTTAGAACTGTTAATGTTCTGTAATGAACATATTAGCAAGCCTTTGACCTCTGACATATTTGCTGCTGTAATTATGCAGCAGAAACTTCAGAATCGAGTAGAAGTGAGAGGCAGCACAGACAGACGCGCATGCGCAGCAGCGTGAAGAGCACAGTGACTCATGCAGTTGTGCAAAGACGCAGATATCGTCTCTCAGCTCGAGTTGTCGTTGCCTGCTCGTTTCTCTGCTCACCTAATAGCTATTTCTGCTCATGTGCACAGGTGGTTTAACCTCGTTTTTGAGCTATCATATCCGATACTACAACAGAACATGCAGTTCAGTGTGCAGTCTAATAGTGTGCTGCGTGATTAGGGAGTAGCTGGTGATGGCACTGGTGAGGAGGATCTATCTAATGAGCAGCAGTATCACACTAACTCACTGTCAAGCTGCTTAGACGTGAAATGGAAACAAACGTTAATGCTTATTGAATTCTATTGTCCCGGCTTATCATCATCGATGGAAAAGTTATCGTGAAACAGAGATTATTTTTAATCGCCCAACAATAAATAAGTAAGAAATAAGTATTTGATCCCTACCAATCAGCAAGAGTTCTGGCTCTCATACACCTGTAAGTTATTCTTTAAGAAGTCCTATTCTGCACTCATTACCTGTATTAAATGCACTTGTTTGAACTTGTTAAATTTATAAAAGACACCTGTCCCAGCCATGACTCATCTTCAGTGCTCTTACTGAGGGATGGAAGTTATTGCCCAAAATTTTGTTATACATGACCCCATCCATCCTCTCTTCAATACAATGCAGTTGTCCTGTCCTCTTTGCAGAAAAGCACCACCAATATATGATGTTTCTACCCCCATGCTTCATGGTTGGGACGGTGTTCCTGGGGTTGTACTCATCCTTGTTCTTCCTCCAAACACAGCGAGTGGAGTTGATACCAAAAAGCTTTATTTTGGTATCATCTGACCACGTGACCTTCTCCAGGATCATCCAGATGGTTACTGGGGAACTTCAAACGGGTCTGGACATGTGCCTTTTTGAGCAGGGGGACCTTGCGGGCACTTCGGGATTTTAATCCATTACGGCGTCATGCGTTACCAATGGTTTTCTTGGTGACTGTGGTCCCAGCTGCCTTAAGATCATTAACAAGTTCCCCCTGTGTAGTTTTAGGCTGATTCCTTACCTTCCTCATGGTCAAGGATACCCCACGAGGTGAGATTTTGCATGGAGCCACAGATCGAGGTTGACTGACAGTCATTTTGTATTTCTTCCATTTTCTTACAATGGCACCAATAGTTGTCTCCTTCTCACCCAGCATCTTGTTTATGGCTTTGTAGCCCATTCCAGCCTTGTGCAGGTCTATGGTCTTGTTCCTGACATCCTCAGAAAGCTCTTTGGTCTTGCCCATGCTGGAGGTGTTACAGTATGATTGATTAACTGAGTCTGTGGACAGGTCTCTTTTATACAGGTAACAATTTAAGACAGCTGTCTTTAATGCAGGTAACAAGTTGATTAGGAGCGTCTACCTGGTCTGTAGGAGCCAGAACTCTTAATGTTTGGTAGAGGATGAAATACTTATTTCTCTCTGCAAAATGCAAATAAATGTATATATTTTATACAATGTAATTTTCTGGATTTTCTTTTTGATATTCTATCACTGTTAAAATAAATCTACCCTTAAAATTATAGACTGTTCATATCTTCGTCAGTGGGCAAACCAACAAAATCAGCAAGGGATCAAATAATTATTTACTCCACTGTAAAGATTAACAGATTAACTGTCAAATAATTGTGATAAAAGTTACATACAATGAGACAATTACAACTTTAATGTACAAGCCTTATGTGAACAAACTTATTGACGAGCTATTCTGCATCCTAGCTGTCGATGCTCAGTAGCTTCAAACTCATGATGGACACCGCTTGAGCTCAACTAACATTCACTGCTGCCCTTTAAATGGGATATAACACAATTATAATATTTGCAGTTTATAAGACCCACTAAATTCAACTTTCTCCAAATTATTTGCTTCAACATAACAGAAAACACATTCAAAGTCTATTTGTAAGGCTTGGAACCAACTCGCGACATTGTTGGGACACATTTACCAGCAATTTAACTCACATTATCCACCACAACTGGCTAGGCTCTGCTTTAAATTCAAGGCTTTGAAAAGTCACTGTAAACTGTAGTACAAAACACTGAAAATTATTTACATTAACATTTGTTTCAGCATTCAGTTAGCAAAATAGGCTAACTGGGTCAGTCAAAAGCAAACAAACCCACAAACAGACAAGGTTTCAGCCTGTAAATGTGATCTTTTACTAAAATAATTGCTGTAAAATCACAGATAAACTAGGTCCATCTTAAGTCTCAGCAGGATATTCACACCAACTCAACAGTGCACACAGCCTAGGTGAGTTGTTACTCACTATTAATCACAAATTTCACATTAAAAAGAGAAAATGGTGGTGAAATACAATGGACATTTATTAGACTAAGGCTACGTTCACATTACAAGCCACATTGCTCAAATCTGATTTTTTGCTCAGATCAGATTTATCTTGACGGTTCACATTCACAAATGTAAGTGAGCTGTATCTGTCTGTAATGTGAATGAATCTGCACCTGAAAAGGCTCGCATGCACACATTGATACATGTATACACGTCGCCTTCGACAACAATAATAAATAATGCCATATTTGTGCAGGGTTGCCAGGTTTGCAAAAATACAGTTGCCGATAAATCTTCAGAGTTTGCGATTTGCAGGGTTTTTGTACTAACTAAAAGAAGTAATTGGAATGAGAAAGTAAGATTTGAAGAAAATGCATGTTTTAAAGCTCATTAAAATGTGTGAGTCACTTTAGATGTTGGGCTAGTTTCCGTTTGTGTAGTGTGATTTTCTGTTATAAAACCAGTAGGAGATCTTGGGGGATCTGGCAACCCTGTATTTCAGAGACAACTGATTTTAGTAAAACGTGTTCGTATCCGATTTGTGCATGGGGTTTTGCTCAGGAGGACAGTAAACAGGTAGTGGACTGTACATGATCGGGTGAAGGTGATGAATAAATGCCAGCTGTCTGCTTTTGCCGTTTTAGTAAATGAGAGAAGCCAATGCTGGCTCATCCACTTTGTGAATGCGTACAAGCAAAAAGACGCATGAAATCTGATCTGACTGGTCACATTCAAGTCACATGTCCACGGATCAGATACGTGTCTGATCTAAGACCACATATGAAAGTGACTCAAATCTGATTTGAAAAGACTGGATTTGACACGTCCACACAGCCTGAAAAGATCAGATCTGAGCCACATTAAGACAAAAGATCAAATTTGTGACAGCTCAGTATGGTAATGTGAATGCAGCCTTAGGGACAGTTTTCATTACACACACACTTTGTGAATAAAATATTGTGGGCCCAGAGGAACAAGATTAACTTAAGAAAATACTATACAGCTATAGGCTCTACGGGGATTGAAGTGTAAAAATAGTGTACATAGCAAAATGTTTAAGTAGTTTCCTGAATGACACATCAGTTTCAAATATCTGTTTAAGTATGATGTGAAAGGTCTGTTAGCTAGGTGCCAAGAGAAGCCCTATAGCCCATGTTAGCATCATGCTAGCCAGTTTTATGACTATAAAGCTTTTCATTAGCGTTGAGTGATTTGGTTGAAGGAGTAAGTAAACACTGAAGACACATACAATACTGAACATTATCCGGAAAGGCAAGAGGAGGTACATTATCCCTTATGAATCATCAGGTGGACAGTTTACATACAAGTCACACTGTTAATCAGAGTGATTTCTGGACAGTATTCCACTTGGCCTTTTGTTATTATTTTGTCTATAAAGTATTTTCTCTTTTGAGTGATGCTGAAGTAGATCATGCCACAATGTCTGCCACAACCAACCAGAAAACACAGTTTGCATCGTTTTCCATATAGACGGTCAATGCAAAACAACCAGCTCTAACCATACAATACTGTGGATCAATCCCATAATGCAGTGCAATTCCTAAAGCCTAATGCAAAATAATTATGAATATGACAACTGTAACAGCCCTACCTGATTCCCAGTGGTGGACAGTAATGAAGTACATTTACTTGAGTACTGTACTTAAGTAAAGTAAAAATACTCAAAAATGTACTCGAGTATATTTTTGGTGAACTTATGACTTTCACTCCACTACATTTCAAAGACAAATATTGTACTTTCCACTCCACTACATTTCTAGAAAGCTTGCCATTACTCGTTCCTTTTGGATCAGCATTAGGTCGTTTCAGACGGATAAAGCATTGACTAGTAACGAGCAAGATATGAGTATAACTCATCAATATCTGTGCTCGTGCTGAAGGAAACCTGACTCGTCCTCGTTAGGTAACCAACTGTCTTCACGATCTGTGATTGGCCAGTCACACAGAGCGCCCGCCCCAGTTGCAAGGTTCACGGTTTTCACGCCAAATTGGGCTTGTTTGAAAATCCAGTCGCAGGTGATAATTCAGGGGTGGCGGGGTGCATGTTTTGGGTTACTTTTAAAAATTACCACGGCAGCGGTAAAAAGTGGGTGTTGCCTTGGATGTTGCGTCAACACAGCAGCAAACGTGTACTGTACAAGTCGACAGTAAGGAAGATTGATTACAACAATAAGAATGAGGAGAACATAACTAAAGGAAGGCAGTCATATAAAAAGTTTGAAATAGAGGAGCCCTTAAAAGTCACGAAAAAAGGAGAGGACAACAGAAAATGGGAGTTAAAATTGTGTACGTGTGAGCTTCAGTGAAATTAAATAACAGATGGAAAGAACTGTCCAAAAGTTCATAATAGCTCTTCATGTAACCAGAAATCACAAGGCGATGAAAAAAAAAAATGTAAACAAAAAGGATCAGAAGAGAGTTCAGGAGGGCCAAAAACAGAAATGAGTAAGTAAAAGTCAGGTTTTTTTTTTTTTGCTAATTATGTTACTATTAAATATTCTTGACTGGAATATAAAACTTATAAAAGAACTAATACAACACTCATGTTACCATATTATTAATGACTAAGATAAATAGCAATACTGATAATAAATCCCTTATAAACAAAATACTAAGTCGTACAGTCAGTTGTTTTGCCATTTGCTTCAAATGTGAGACATATTTTGGGCTAGTTTAAGCTTGTGAAGGGCGGGTTTTAGACTGACTTTAGGCTGGATATTTTTGTTGGACCTGGCATCCCTGTCTGCAGCTACTCTCACGCACACAGACAGTGATTGACTGATCTCTCTGTGCTTGGCTTCACTGGTCACTGCCTGGTCAGGGATATTTATTTATTTATTTATTTTTATGTCTGCTTTCTCTTAGTTTGGCTGGTGATATAAAGTCAGTTGGAAAACTTTGCTCGTACTGAACGTGGTGCTTTTGAGAAGAATACAGTGAACAAGGCTGACATATAAACAATACATATAGCAACTTCTGATCAATCCATATCAATTTTAGACCTAAAATAATGTACAGATTTAAGCCCCACCCACTTCCAGTTAAATCATGCTCAATTCTGGTTTAGGCCCCACCCATTCCGAGTACAGATAAGGATACAGATACTGAAGTTTTACAGGTGGGTTAGACTTTTTGTTGCAGAGTGGTTCTACATGTCAATACATCAGGTGGCTTCAACAAGTTATAAGGTTCTGTACAAGCACTGAAAACAAAACAGCAATGTACTGATATTAGAAAATATAATTTGCACGTTTTAATACTTGAGTATTTTTAAATGCACGTACTTTTGAATACTTAAGTATTTTCAAAGTACTTCAGTACTTTAACTTGAGTAAACTTTTGACTGAGCAACTTTTACTTGTAGTTGAGTCAATTTTGACCATGAGTATCAATACTTTTACTTAAGTACTAGAGTTGAGTACTTTGTCCACCACTGCTGATACCTCTGTGTAGGTAAGACAGAGACGTGTCAAGAATAATTACTTAGAGTGTGTCATACATGAATGTCATATGAACACTGTTGTAAGTGTTGTGCCTCCTAAACTGCTGTAGGCTGAATAGGCAGATATATGTCACAGCACAAAATAAATGAACACAAAATAGATGTGTTGATTGTAAAGCATCCTTGGCATCGCATCTAGAAAGAGATCTAGAGATTTGGCCGAGAACTGGCAGATGAAGTCTCGCGAGATTTGGAAAATCACGCGAGATTTGGCCGAGAAGTGGCCGATGAAGTACGTGTGGTTAAAATTTGGGACAAATCGACCCAATGGAACGCGAGATATTCGGCCGAGAAGTGTCCGATGAAGTCTCGCGAGATTTTGAAAAGTCTCGCGAGATTTGGAAA
>BRDA01005425.1:59592-78080 GCA_036984385.1 Crenuchus spilurus | reverse complement strand
AAATTTTTTAGAAAACCCCACCTTTTTATTTTTATTGCTTGATTTTATTACATCAATGTATTTATAATTGTGGGAATTTGATTATGAAACATCTTCACGGGAAACTTAAATACTGGTGTAAGTCTAAAAAAACCCATCCTCACATAGTCGGACCGTTTAAAACTGAACGGTTAAAAGGAACGTTTTCGTGAGGTTTAGACAATCTAACATTCACACATGTCGAGAGAAGTCCAGTCGGATGTCTGGAAATAAACCTAAGTCCAGACCCGAGACTAACCCGGTAAGGTTTTGAAACTAGAAGACCTCTTCGACAAGAAAACAGTTACAAAATTTGCCAGGCTGATACACTCCTACCCAAAAAAATCTGAATGTGGTCATAAATTCAAAGGGCACTTCTACAAAGTATTAGTTTAAGGGTGTTAATATTTATGTAACTACATTATTTTAGTTCGTTATTTTTATTTTTCCACCCCAAAAGATTTTTTAAAGCAGAAAAAAAGGTAATTTTAACTTTTAGAATGCCACTGCATGCAGTTGCTACACACCAACTGCTGATATTTACATACACTTCAACTGACTTAAAGCTGTGTTTTTATGATAAATACTGATGGAGAATAACAATAATAGTTGTCTTATCCAACTACACTAAGACTGTATTGAGTATAGGAGTTGCACACAATGTCTTTAACAAGCAAATGAGCACTGTACGACTGTTTCAGAATGGTAGGCTGTTTTAATTCTTGGTTGTTGATCAATAGTTATAGTTTCTTGCAGAAGCAAAAGCTGTAATGATTGAATAGTTGAAGGATTTAAAATTCGTCAATCTCAGTCGCAGAGAGAATGTCCCTGCTTAAAAATTTGGAAAATTGCAAAACTATAAAACATGTTTCAAGGATGCAACCAAAGAGCTTCAGCAGTATTAATGCCATTTCCTTCTCATTCAAATGCATAAATTAAGAAAAACAGTCTTCAGAGTTGAATGGGAAGGCCATGCTACAAAGTATATGCTATGAAAATGAAGGAACATGACACAGGTATCTTTTTTTTTATTAACAAAGAAATCCAACATCACGGTCAACAAATTAATAAAGGCTCAACAAATTCTAGCTGCAAAATATTCTCCTGGTGCAAGATCAATCTAGAGTAATTCAGGCATTACATCGTATTCTACATGTTTTACAACTCAAGGTCAAAACTTTGAATAAGGCAGTCAAAATACACATACAAGCCTTTTTATAATTATGAAACGCCAAAAGTTCAATACAACCTTTGCTTTTAATATTTCAGGAAAAAAGTGCAAAAATTAAATAGTGGAACCATCCAATATCTCAGCATTTCCAATAGTATCATTTCTCTGTGGTGGCACAGCACACCAAAATCTTTACTGCAATTGCTGCAAAAAATAACTCCCCACCACGACCACCAGGAACTGATCAAACTAGGCCTCCAAGTGCATCATACTTATTTCGGTAATATTTAGAGTGAAGGTTTTATAATTCCTTTTAATATCACCAGCAGGGGTGCAGGAAAAAAAATTGCTTTGAGCTCGAATCGCGTTTCTCACATTGAACGATTCAGAATCGATTCTCGTTTTCAAAAAACCTATTTTTTTTGCGGGTGCGGATGTGCCTTCTCAGCCACTGTAGTGCTAGGCAAAACAAGGAAGCAGCGTGGGCTACGTACAGGCATGCAAGCCAAGCCGTGGTCTTTGAAAGCAACCATTTGGAAACACTTTGGATTTTACCGTCAACCCGGCCTGGGTAAGAAAGGGCTTGACGTGACTCATGTGATTTGCAGAGAAACAAAATATTTTGTTTGGATTTGAAAGAATCTGGGAAAAAAAAATAATTTGTGATCCCAAGAATTGATTCTGGATCGAGTTGTTCAATTCCCAAAGATTCGCAGCCCTAATCACCAGTGATTTAATGCAAATGTAAAATATTTTCCTTTTAAGGAGGCCAAAATATAAGTTTTGTTTCTTTTGCTGGCTTCAGTTTTCCTCTAAGGACTTGACAGAAGCTATGTGACAAAGGTTAGGGCTGTTGGTTGGCTGTTTTCTTACTTTTTATGGTTTAAAGAAATGGTTGTAAACAGCTTCTCCACAAATGACAGAGGAGAGCTAAAGAAACACAGAGAATAGTTGGAGAACAGGTGCGCTGCATGTTACACAATGGTTTTATCAATACCAATATAAGCAGAACCTTTATAAAACACTTAATTGGATATGTTCACAGAGCTAAAAGCTGAATTTCTGTAGCATTATTCAATTATTATTCAAACAAACTGAAAAACTAATTCACTGTTGATTCATTGAGGAGGGTACATCTCAACATCACAATTTGATGATGCAATTACAGTTAATAAAAGATAAAAATAAAACAGAACACAATGCTGTCATTTATATTAGGACTATACTGAGAATAAATGAGTTAAGCTCCATTTGAGCATTAAATGCCTTGCTTACCAGTTGACAAAAGTTCTTCCTATCGCAAGATTAGTACTAGCCCTGTAAAAATGAGTTCAAAGTAAACAAGGTTAGTACTGCTGAGGAAACTTTGGTTTGGTGAAGTAATTCACAGCATAATAATTATTATTAATAAAACTTTACCTTACATCCTTATGCTTCAACAGGACATTTGAAAAAAAAAAAATTTAATGGCAAAAAGCCTTCAGCTTTGGTGAGTGAAAACATATTCTATTCTGTCTTTGGTCAGCAGATTGGCCATACAGGGTCAACTAACACAGATGGTGAAAGGGTGTCCATGTTAACACTGCTATTACTGAATGTATCTTTATCCTTAAAAAGATTTCAGCGTGTCGTGTGGCCTTCAGTGGTTGTCTCGATTTTTTTCCTCTCTCTCACTCACACACACTTTCTCTCTCTCTCTCCCCATATGTATACAAGACATGAATACAAGAAATTAATTAAGTTAGCTTCTTATTCAAAATTCCCATTCCATCTTAAATGGGGCACCTATCAGCTGCATGAATGTAAATGCTGCAGCATTTAAGCTGGAACAGGAAATGAGAGAGATTTTTAGGCTTGTTCAACATGACTGTATGAAAATCAATTGCCACCACCTGGCTCGGTTCGGTACATAGTGGTTAGTTTTTTTGGTCCGTCTTGCTGTTATAACTTGGTGAGTGTGGCTGGATTTGTAAACATTGTCTTTTGAGCGCTGTCTTGGAGAGATACGGAGGGGGGGAGGGGCATGACTGATGACAACAGAGTTTAATCCTCGTTGGCTAGTTGGCAGTGACAGTGGGGCAAGCAGTGTCTCATTTACATTAAAGAAGGTATTTTGACCAAAAAATGTGACAGACATTTCATTAATACCTGTACCTGAACTGAAACCTTGTGCAAAAAGGGGTATATGTCCTCTTTAATACAGGTGTCAATTTCACTGTGAAACTATTCAAAAATTGAATAACCAAAACTATTCGAATAAAATAAAGTACATTTATAGATAAATTGATTCAATACAATTGGCAGAAAACTCAATTCTGTATAGCAAATATATGCAAATAATACGCACACAAAAAAATTGTGCCTAAAAATCGGGGTGCGAATGTATTAGTCGAAAATTAGGTCAGCAACGCTGTTCTTCCATTCCACCATCCTACTTCAATAGACCCTCACCCTGTGGAGAAAGTGGCTTGTGTATGGTGTGGGTGATTTTGTTGTTAAGCATGCTGTAAGGTGTGAAAATGGCTGCAACAAGTTCACAGTACTAGAAGTTAGAAGAAGCTAAAACAACTGGAAATCGTGCAGCAGAAAGGAAATTTTATGTCAGTGAAAGCTGCATCCGCGACTGGCGAAAAAATAAAGGAAGGCTGCAAGAAACAAATCACCAGGCATTTCATGGCCAAAAAACTAAATATCCAGTGTTGGAAAAACGAGAGAACATTATAACATCCTTGAAAACAAACTGATTTTATGTAATTTTCTTTAATTAATTTATTGTTTCATTTACTGTAACTATAATACTTACTGAAGCAAAAGGTCTTTTCTCCCAAAATTTTCCCTTCTGAAGTTATGGTGCAAGGATTAATTGCAAAAATACAGTACAGTATAGGAGTGCAGGAAAAAAATCGCTTGGAGCTCAAATCGCGTTTCTAACATTGAACGATTCAGAATCGATTCTCGTTTTCAAAAAATCGATTCTTTTAGCGGGTGTGGATGTGCCTTCTCAGCCACCGTAGTGCTAGGCAAAATAAGGAAGCAGCGTGGGCTACGTACAGGCATGCAAGCCAAGCCGCGGTCTTTGAAAGCAACCATTTGGAAACACTTTGGATTTTACCGTCAACCCGGCCCGGGTAAGAAAGGGCTTGACGTGACTCATACGATTTGCAGAGATTGCAACAGTAAAGTAAAGTATTTCGTTCGTATTTGAAAGAATTGGAAAAAAAACTGATTCATGACCCCAAGAATTGATTCTGGATCGATTCGCTCGATTCCCAAAGATTCGCAGCCCTAGTACAGTAGTCCCTCCATTATCTCGGGGGTTACGTTGCAGACTCCACCGCGATAGTGGAATTTTCGCAAAGTAGGAACGCATTATTTTAAGGCTTTATAAACCCTTCCCATAGTCTTATACATAACCATTTCCCTTTACTTTTTCCATACTGTACATGTACAGAACCTTTTAAAAATGTATACTGTAATGTTCATTAAAATGTTTTAAACTCTTAAACCTAGATAATTTTAATAACATACATACAATAATCCTCCCTTCCTTCAACATGTCGAGAAACTCAATTTTCTCTTTTATCGTCAGCATCTTTCAGTGGCATTTGGATTCGTTGCCAGCATCCTTAGAAGCTGCAGAATGTTTGGGTGCCATCGTAGGGATTGAATAAATTAAGTTTTTACAAAAATCTCACAAATACAGTACGTACACAACACTGCAGATAGAAAACTATGCACGTGCAGCAGTCAGATGCCGAAGTGAAACAGAAGACGAGAGATCTTACTGTACAGTGCGCACTATGCATCTGTAGTAAATACGTATACATCGCAAATTTAAAATTTCGCGAGAGATCGGAAATTCCCCCAAAATTATTTTACATGAATATTTATTGAATTAACGCGAAACAGCGAATATGCAAAGATAAAACAACAACAGAAGGGCAGTGTGGACACCAAGTTCAAAGCCTGCTGCTTGCTGATGTACAAAGAACTCCAGGTAGTCACTCACAAATGGTCATTTCCCAATTAGATTAGCAAAATATTCTTGAATACTCCTGGGTCAGAGTATTTTTAATTACAGCCAATAATGGTGTCATGAACCACAGTTTGCTTTGAATTTTAATTTAAATTATTTACCAAATGGATTGGCGCCCTGTCCTGGGCTTAGTTGAATAGTGTAATGCCATGCCCTGTGCCCAGTGAGGGGGTAGGGGACTAACCGTGACCCTGATAAGGATTAAGCGGATGTGATAATGGATGGATGGAACAAAATATATACACATATACTGTTATTCAAGTTTGGAAATGAATGGCTCAATAATGAGGAAACATATGATTTGGTTGCAGATGTAATTATAGATTTAATCGAATGTAAAACTACTCTAAAATGTAAAAACTATTCTAACCTGTCATAGGTTTCAAATAATTAGTAAGAAACTAGAAAGAGAAATTTTCAAAATTACGACTTATAAATATCTTATCTACAATTCCTAACATCCAGAAAATTAATTATGTTTTTAAAGTGCAAATCAATCCTTTAGACAGACTAAATATTTAATAAGTTGTACACCTAATTATTGTAATACAGTTTGTAATATTTTAATAATTTATGAACACTTAGTATTCATCAATTAGCAAGTGGTGAAACTGGTCAAAAGCCAGCTACAAAAACACAGGTCATGAGCAGTTCATGAGCAACGCTGTCTCTCTGACAGAAGCACATGGTTGTCAACCAACTCAGCATGAGCAGCAGCCGTTACAACTACAGATCTGTCGTAAAAACTGGACAACAACAGACAGCAGAGTACACTGTGCAGCCAGCAGAGTACATTGTGCAACCAGCAGGCTCCACCCCCAAGGCGCACACACACACATACACAAGTGTGCGTGCATGAAGGTCTGGTTCACATACTTCACTGTTTAACTGCTCTCACACACATACTTTAAGACTTATGAAGACTTTCATTTTCACATCCCCTCTGAAACCAATCTGCCTATGCGGACATTCTACAGAGCCTGTAACAGTATCAGTGCATTTAAAAAATAAACTGAACATTTTCCCAACAATATCACAGTACACACAATCTAGCTCACCAAAATCATGTGTTCAATGATGTATTACTGAATACTGATGCATAGCTCAGTACACATGGCTTCATTTTGAGAAGACTACTAGCTGCTTGAAATATTGTACAATCGTATTATTGCATCACATACGCTCTATTTTTATATATGAACATTTCTGTCAAAACATCACGACTTAGGATATTTCGCAAGGTTTTGGTTTAGGATGCAAGTTAAGTTGCCAAGGCCAGAATGTGTGCCATCTGCAACAATACAGGAATAAAAAAAAAAACAGATTTTCTCTTAAGTAAAATGAGTAAGGCATTTTTTCAGTGAATTTCTTACTGTCTAGTGAAAAGCATGGGCTAGATTATAAAACATGCTGATTTTTTTAAAAGGTAGATTATTAACAGGCCAAACATAAGGTACCAACCCCCCAATGAACTGGTGCAAGAACAATAATAAACTCTGCAGGGCTGTAGCGCTTCCAAGACTGGAGCCTATTGCTCCTGGCCTAAGCCAATGCCTGACAATGAAATAATTAAACATGCGTTCAATACCATGTTGCATTTGCATCCAAAGAATCTTCCATGCGATTCACTACATCCAGAATAACAAACTTTCAGATTGACAAGAGACTTCTATCCAGGTAGCTTAAGATTTTGGACAAAAATAGACGGAGGGAACTATATAGTGGATTTTCCGACATGAGAAAGACAACTCTCACAGTTAAAACATCTGTAATTCTATAAATACACTACATTTATAATGTCAGTAGCACTGCTATGCGGTGGACAAAAGAATTGGGACACAGGTTCATCAAAGGTATTAAAAGTGTTTACCCTGCTTGTCAGTGTAACAATCTGTACTGTCCAGTGAAGGCTTTCCACTAACTGTCAGAACACTGCTGTGAAGATCTGATTGCATTCAGCAAATTGCATTCAGTGTTAGCAAATATTGGATAGAGCACAATCGTTCCAGAGAACAGTTCCACTGCTCCACGGTTCAATGCTGGG
Source organism: Crenuchus spilurus (assembly GCA_036984385.1). Classification (NCBI taxonomy): domain Eukaryota; kingdom Metazoa; phylum Chordata; class Actinopteri; order Characiformes; family Crenuchidae; genus Crenuchus; species Crenuchus spilurus. The sequence goes on along the minus strand of BRDA01005425.1, from coordinate 70,811 downwards.
GGGCTTTACACCTCTCTAGTCCACACATGGCCACCTGGCATTAGGCACCGAAATAATAGGTTCACATTTTCTGCTGCAGAGAGACATATTCTATTAGTAATACATCTGTACATCTGTCTCCGCAATGGGTGCAACTTAAAGCAGCTAAAAGCATTCATTAGAACTACAAACATTTGGACATATAGCGTAGCTTGACTTGCCCGCCCTTCAGGAGGTACTGCATTAAATGCAAGTGCAAGTTTCTCAGCGGGCTAAAACGCTGACACTATGACCAGAGGATCGCAAGTTCGAATCCCGGGCATGCTGTTTGCCATCAACAGCTGGGGCCCAAGAGAGCAAAAATTGTCCGTGTTCTCTTTGGACGGGTAGATGGCGCGCTCACTCTCCCCATCACTCTCATGTCCGCTGGCTCAGGCGTCTATTCGGAGTTTCCAATCGGAGCTGGGGTGTACCTTTGTGTGCCTTCTTCCGAGCAAGTTAGGCTCTCCAGTGATGGTGCATAAGCGGTGGTTCAAAAAGAAGCGGTGGCTGCATCACACGCAACGGAGGAGGCTTGTGCTTGCCTGCACCCTCCTAGAGTCAGGGACATCCCCACTGACAAGTCATGGGGAGAGTCCTAACGGAAAGGATGGGCTAACTGGCTACTACTACATTGGGAAGGGGATAAAAATGTGCAAAAATAAAAAAAAACCTAGAAATAAAAAATAAATAAAACAAATAAATAAATGCAATGACTACAGCTACAGATGTAGATCAGATATACATTCTGTGAGTGAATTAAATGAGTAAACAAAAAAATATTGTTGGGTAATATATTTTTTTATGATCAACATACCAGTACTTTCGGCTGTCAAATTTGGCAAATATTATGACATAAAATGATATCAATACTGACAAGCACCATCATACATGTCAAACATATTATTACATTAATAATATAAAAAGACAGTTCTTCTCTGACTTTTGTCATTAGCTTTGTTGCTGCTGTCTAAACAGCAAAATCACACAAAAGGATCTTTCAAAGTCTCTCTCAAACAGGACACTTCTCAGTAAAGAAATGGTTTGTGTTTATATACACAGTCTTTTCATAAAACACTTTTAAAATGCCAAAAATAACTAATGTTACTAAAGATAGGGCTAATTGGGTAATGTACTATTAAATATTGCTTTTGTTCGTAATGCCCTGTTTACCATTTTACTGCCTTAAAAGATAGTGAACGTTTCAACAGCAGTGATTTATTTAGAAGACTTTATTTTGGTAATTATATAAGTTTCATAATTACTGAGTTTTGCAATGACCGTTTTATTGTCATTTCTAACATGAAGTCAAGATACAGATCTTACAACAAAGGTGTTATTTAATAACTGAATGAAACATTTAAAAAATTACTCACATTTAATTGCTTCAATACCACTCCATAAATTGTAGGCTATTACACAAAAAGCCTATTCTGCAATTAATTTATGTGAATGATGTGTAATGGAATACCAATATGGTAATAAACACAGCTTCCATGACAGCTGAAGCTTTAACAAAATGCTAAGATCCTAGTCTAGTTGACCTAATTTGAGCCTGAATAACATGCTATACAGAATATTACTTGGACTACCCTAGATTGATATGTATATGCTTACATCCTGTTGTTGACTCAAGTGGTGATTTGTTGGTAATAGCACATGCAGTAACATTTTAAAAAATATCAAAAAACAAGTGCCAAAAAGTCTCACTTCTGCAGGTGGAAGGGAACGACTATTTAATAAGAACTGAATTACTATTTAATAAATCAGAAGGGGACATAGAACAGATTTTTAAACAATGGTAAACTAATGTGAATAAACATTATTGCATCATGAAGAGGCTGTGTGGCCTTAAAAAAATCAGTGATGGACAAGACTTATCCTCCTCAGTCCCGAGACAGGACACTTTAAAAACAAATGATATTTTGTAATGAAATATGTTCACTGCAGCCGTTTAAATGGCATAATACAAAAAAAAGTGCATGGAGACTGTAAGATATTCAGTGTCCAGTATACTGGACGTTTGGAATTAAGGGCATGAAATCTGAAAGATTTTGAAAAATGAACTCATTAGTTAGTACCAATATAAGATACAAATTAAATGTATTTTCTTAACTTAACTGTTGGTGGAAATATGTAATACATTTTTTACAGTAAAATTACATACTGATATGAACAAATATAAACATTTTGCAGTACATTTCTACTATTTTATTATCTAATAATAATAATAAAATTATTATTATTTATTATCTAATCATTCAAGCACCTCTTGTACTGTCAGCCCTAAACAGACATGAGAAGGTGGGCATATTATTGAAAAATGTCAAAAATATAGAGGAATAACAATGGTTTTAAGACGTGTGTATTCGCGATACATGCCTAACACAGTATTCAGTACTCCAAATGTCCAGGTGGCTGGACATAAATGTTTTGCGCGAAATTTAAGACTTTGCAAATAACTTCCCATTGTTAATATCATTATTTTTTGTATCCTTAAACTAGAATAACATATATACCAAGACATTTCAGATATCTATTTTGGATAATTAAGTAAAACTTATGTTTTGCTCGGTCACGGAGGCTAGAAGTGTCTTTCTCTGCAGCTGCCATTTCAGGGAGTTTTCTCAGCAACCTATCAAGACAACCTAAACGTCCTTGTCCAACCAATAGAAAGCCAGAGTTGTAAATGAACACAAAAGTTGGTGGGACAACGTAAAGCTGGTTGTTAAGAAATGCAAAAAAATAATGTCCAGCATACTGGACATTTGGAACGAGGAGGTTAAAGAGCTCTCAGATATATCTTGTTTCCATAAACCTACTAAGTACTTATTTGGGCTATTATTTGTGATGGATGTATACATACAAATGTGGTTACAGATGATCTATGTTGGTGACAGCATCTTTAAAATAATCGTTTTTAAAAATGTAAGTTATTCAGAACCTCAGAAGTAAAAGCAACTGAAAACATGCTAACTACTTAGCAACAGAACTGCAGTACTGTAAAGACTTATACTGAAGCCTCAGATTACAGCTCAAACAGATATGCATAAATGTCTATTTAATCGACTTCATAAACGTTTCATAACAGTACTTGTAGGGGGTGGGCAAAAGCCTCAATTTTTTCCAAATTAACTGACTACCACACAAATTAATTTAACACCCACAAAGAAACGGGGAGAATCTGGAGTAAACATGGTCATCAAAATTCAATACTGAATTTTTAAATACTGATCCAAAGGAATGCTGGATCTCATAATTGTATTTCAGTGTTAATGTCTCAAATCAAGTATTTGTAACTGATGCGAGTTAGGAATTGCAGTATCTTCTCTGTTGGTGTTTTGTTGAAAATCTCAAGTAGTGTACTAGAGAACATTTTAATCCTATAATATTATACAATTGTAGTTTGTATGTTTAGATTCTGTTCTTAACTAAAATCACAAATATGAAAACCACACTGAATGTCAGAATCCTGGTAAAAACTGAATAAGTGTGTTTCTAAAATCCCCAATCAAAAGCCTAGAATCATCTTTTTCTTCAGTCAATAAATCACCATCAATATAATAACTCACTGGAGTAAACTATCTACGGGCGTTTTCACACCTGTAGTTCTTTTCTCTGGTCTGAATCAGAATTAGTTTGTTTAACTTTGAGCATTTCCCCAACTATTTGGTTTGTTTTCACACAGGCACAAACCTAGATGCACCCCAACACACCAGGTCAACACGTTGTCTCCTCTTACTGGTCAGAGCTGTCTGGTGCGGGAGCAGGAAAGTAAGCAGTACGAGCAAAAACTGTCACTGTCCTGTTGCTGATGCTGCATGGCACTCATCTGTCCCGAGTCACAGCTCCATTCTGCTGTTTAATTGTCTTGAGAGCCATCGCGTATCTGCGCAAAGCAGTGCCTCGTGACACTAGAAACTGCAACTGAGTCTATGCGGTGGGTTAGTGGCGCGTGACAGCAGCAACAGTACAGTTTTATCGCCAACAGGCCTTGTGTAACAGACACTTGTGGAGTCGGATCACGTTCTCATCACAAGGGAACCTCTCCAGAGTTAATTTTGGACTGGACCAAGACCACCTCCCCTTGCGGGTCTCTGTATGGTTCGTTTGATCCGCACGCGAGTGCGATTACTGTTTTCCCACCAGACGATACTGTCATTATAGCTGTCCGGTATGTGCTACGAGAAAAAAAAACATTTATAGAAAAACATGTTTAATCATTTGCTTTAAATCTTTGTCCATATTTCTTTGTGTTAAAATATTTAAGACATGCATTTCAAAGAAGTACCAAGATCAATGAAACAACCCTTGGCCTACCACCTACTGAGTTTGAGTCATTCAACTTTGTTAAATGACATGACTACACTGTGTAATAACATGTCTAATACACAGCTTATTACAAAACATTTTACGATTGTCATCAATAATCACATGTAAACTACGTTTTGAGTTCCAGGAGACTGAGGGCCAAGAAAAACCAAAGAATGACTCTTATAGACATAATCTCTCTTTTTCCAGAGTAGAAGAGACCACAGCCATAGATGTTTCACCACATCAGCTGGCTACAGGGCGAGTAAGGGCCTATATATCATTCTGTAATCTCAAACAGGCCGAGTCTGACCTTTCAGGGGTGACTAGAGAAACTTGACATATTTTGAGGGGCTTTCCCAAGACAATGTGTTTTTATAAGGATGCTGTAAAAAGGATATTCAAATGTCTTCAAGGCAACGTCACAAAAGATGAGCAATAAAGTTGGCATGCGTTTTTAATTCACTTTTCTCTTTAGAAACAGTGATTCCATAAACATTTAAATATAGGACAACCATTACCGCAACAAAGGAGCACTTCTGATGACCTCAAAACAAAAACCGTGAACCGAACTGACCTCACAGCTTTAGCTAAATACCAGTACTACTTTTAATGCAATGCTGTAGGTAAATTGTTTGTATGACTGGGAGGAAGATGACTGGTCTCTACATTTTACAAACAAGATGCTTCTTGTTACAATAATCACAGCAATAAAAATGCTAATGCTGAAGCGGGTCACAGTCAGATTCAAGTCAGAGTAAACTGTGAAGAACTCACAATTACTCACTAAACCAGAGCAAGGTACCTGCAGGTCATTAAAAATATTTGCCTGAAATTACATTTTACAAATTCAAGATGTTAACCATTGGGTTGAAACTTAAAATGACATTGCCTTTGATTTTAAAACACATTTTCTGCAAAACAAAAACAAAAAAAAAAACGGAATTTTAATTGTATTTTATATATTTATTGTAATCATTTTAACCATGATTTATATAAACTGTTATTCACAGCTTTCAATATAAAAAGCAGGAGTACTAAAAACTACAATTCTACTAGGGTACAACAAAACATATGTTACCAATTAGTGCCAAATGGGTTGAAATATTCAAGAACTAATGCCATTGGACAAAAATATATTTTAGGCAATAGCTTTAATTAAACACCAATGACTATTATTATTTTATGATGATGATGATGATTATTATTATTATTTATTATTATTATTATTTACTGATTGTCAAAAACGTTCACCTGTGCCCTTTTGTGAAATATAGATTTGCTAAATTCTGTGAATTTCCAAAACCTCTCATGTTGTGGAAATAAAAAGGAGCAAGAGACAATAAAAAAGGCATCCAGCTCGAATATGAAGTAGAGCAAGAGGTCTCTCACGGGAATGGTTCTGAGCACAAAGGGCAATGTCTAATGGGTAAGAGGGTGAGTCAGTGTGCTCTTACGCATGCCTGTTTCTGTCTCTCTCCACTATGCTAACAGCCCCTGCTCACATGACGAGCACCATGGAAATGCTTATCTTCACCACCCAACGACGCAGACCTACGGTGGATGAATTCATATGAATATCCCCAACTGTATGTCAGACATGTGCAGGAGTAAAAAAGCAGATTAGTTGCAAGCTTGCATGTAGTTTGCTGATTTGTGATGTACTTGCTGATGCAGTTGTAATTTAACATCATTGTTGTAAATCCTGCAAAGGTAACTCATACAGGTTATAATTTGATTTAGTTCAAATACAAGAAGTACTCCATAAAATTGCATTTTAAATAATATTCACAAAAATTTATTTTAAATATCTGACAAATTTACTAGTCATTTCTTATGTTAATATAGTGTTTTGCATAATATACTGCAAACATAAAGCAATAAAAAGCACCATTTTTTGTGTGTTGCAGATTTAGTTTATCATCTTTATTCATTAGTCAATGTATAGTCAGGGAACATATTTATTTGGTAATGAACATGCAAATACAAAATAATGTTAAATATGATTTTAACCCCTATATGAAGAATAACAGAACACAAAATATCCCACTCTGAAGCCTATACCAAGATATGAAATGATTCACTACATATCTAGCGTTTGTTTTGCTCAATATCAGGTTAAGCCTGAACTGGTAAAAATGCCTGTAGAATATGAATGCTTTAGATCAGGGCAATGACAATGATTATGCAATATGGGTTGCAGTTCTATATGCACAAGTATTTTTTCCATTTTACTAGGATTTGTTAATTGCAAATCCACCTGTACTAGATAGCATCAAGATAAATTGTAAACAAATGTGCTCTGTTATCTAGTTGGGTTTTCAGCATCACTTTTGATGTTTTTTTCCCTAAAATCAAATGCAAGAAAGCTTGTTTTATATTACTGTGGAAATCTGTTCTACTACAGATGCAAGAAACACAGATTTGTTAATATTAAGTTTAAGTTATGGCTCAAAATCCAGTATAAATGTTCTGCACAGTGGCAGACTTACCATACCAAACAATACATCTGCAAGTTCATCTAAACTGTTTTATTTAGATTGTGATTGTTGTTGTTGTTGTTGTTATTATTATTGAGATACTGTATTTTCCTTCTGCTAAAGGGTGTACTCACATTGACAACTTAGACTGCGTAAAGTCCCAGTCATTTATCTAAAGTAAACAAACGCTATGGAAAATGAGCAGCAGCTTTAGTGGTATCCTGCACTACAGAACCGGACAGCAAACAGTTTATCTTTTGCTTAAATGTATGTCTTCATCTTAAAAAGAGAACACCGTAACTGCACAAATTCTCATACGGCCTTGTGCATGTGGCTGAATGCCTGAAAAGAGGGTCAATGGAAAAACAACAGGAACCGCAAGCTCTTGTTGGCCAGTGGCCCAGTGGAAAAGTGGGATCTTTGAATAATCCCTAATATGTCATTTTGCAAGTGTGCGAGCACGAGACTTCAGTGGGTGTAGAGAGGTGATTTAGGTTCTGTAAAAAGAAGTGAAACTCAAATATTTTGTCCAAAAGTGTCAAAGCTAAAATACTGAATTGGTCATGACATTATAATGTACACACACACACATACACATACACATATATATATATATATATATATATATATATATATATATATATATATATTCAAATTCACCTTGTGCCAGGCTGTTTGTTATTTTCCATAAACATCTTACTTAAATGCACTGCTTGCTATAAAGTGATGCAATAGTTTTGCACAATGTTATGCGAAAAAAGTACAATATCATGTGCAATTTTGTAGCTTGTATGTGCAATTAGTGCCTCGACCTGATAGGTGTAGATTCTATTGTAGTCCTAGTAAACCATGTCATCAAAACACCTAAGAAAATTTTGAAAAAATGTGGGGATCAAGGCAAAGACAGGCAGCTGAAGACGCCTTGATATCGTCCTTTAGACAAAAGGCTTGAGCAAGGACGGACGGTCACCCAGTAAAGAAAGCTTTTGTGGTAACACACCCCCCAAAATTGCTGATCTTATGGGCCTTACTTCTCTTGTTTTGCTGTGCACCCTCGTGGCGCAGATGTATCCATTCAAATAATAAAAAACAGCACTTTCTAGAAAAAAATAGACTGTGTGCATGCAAGTCAACTGTCAAAAAACGCATTAGCAGCTTCCACAGATTATAAAATTTAAAAAACAATGAAAAAAAGAATAAATGCAGAATTTACGTGAAGGGTTTTCACTCAAAACACAAAATAGTGGAGCTCTTGTCGATGTTGCAGACTGCGCCACCCCTACACACACAGACAATAGCCCACAGTAGCGCTGGAGATAAAGTCGCCCCTTCAGCGTTTCCCTGCCTGGTAACGTTGCTGCTAACGTTAGTTGTGCTAACAGCACTCACATTCCCTCCAAGTCCTGAAAGACCAAACCTGGTTGTCACAGCCTTTCCGCCGTCGACACGAGTCGGCTCGCAGCTCCTGGACTCGTTAAAAACACACATTTGTGTGCAAAAAAAGTATCACCAACAAACTACTATAGTGCTCTCCCAATATATCTCTACGACTACGTAAACACAACAGCTCAATTAACGTCTTCACTCTAGCGCTTAAGTTAGCAGCACCGCTAGCTTGCTACGACTAGCTCAACGTCTTCTCCAGTACGTTAACGCTTTTAAACGTTACTCTTCTACTCACCGTTGCAAAGCGTTCTTCCGGCTGCTCACGTCCGAGCTTGAAAACTCGCACGGATTATCAGAAACGTGTAAAATTTGTGATAAATATTCGAAAACGAGCGTTTAACGCTGCAACCGTGTGACGTTTGCGTCCAGCTTACGGCTGCTTTTGAAAACATCCCCTCAGTCACTCCGCCGTCTCTAAGAAAAGCCCAGCAAAAACACGCAGCGGCGCCGCTGATTGGTCCATGCAGGGTCACGTGATCACGCTAGCCCTGCGCCTAGCTTAAAAGGTTCGCGTCTGCTGCTGCTTGTGGTAGGTTCGAGTCTTTTAAAAACAATTTGTACACGCCTTAACTTTCAGATGTTTGTGTATTTAGTTATATGTACGACTACACGTTTTTGGCGTGATTTGTTTATTTTTCAACCTTTGAAATTGTCGCTAAAAAGCGACGTGAACGGGCTTTGGGAGAGGGTGAGGTGACGCGCTCAGGCGCTTGACGTCATCTTTTCCGTTCGACGCTGCAGCTGCTGGGAGGAACGTTCTCGAAAATGTCTGAGGTGATACTGAAGAGTGGAGTAAATATCACTTTCTCTTTCAGTACAGACGCCTTTTTTGTGAGGTTTTGTCCCATTTTTAGCAGATCCGAAGACATGTGATGACGTGTGTTCGCTATAGCTTACAGTACCGGAGCGCAGCGGCTCGCGCGCGCATGTTGTGGCGCAGTGCTATTTTGCATTATGTAGAAATCTTTGCGCATGCGCATTGGCAGCCATTATGTTGCAGAACGAGCTCAAATCGCATGGGAGAATGTGCTGGAGAGGCGGGGGATGGGCAATGGCTAGACGAGGGCTGAATGAAATGTGACATCCAACACAGCCAGTACGGTGTACTATAATGGCAGCAGCTATTAAAGAGGCGTAGTAGACATGGTGGGTGGCATGCTAATGTGTGGCGTGGATATTAGTAGGTATCTAATACGCCACACAGAGGGCGAGTGGTTTGAAGTGTCAAATTGAGTAATAATTTAGATAAACAATGTGGTGTGGTGTTATTGTAACAAGCATGCGTCAGTGATCGAAAAAAGCCGTATTGTAGTACAGCCACGTCGACAGAAAACTGCGCTTGTGCGTTTTCCAGCTGAGCTTGTCTTTTATGTGGCTACACTGAAACATGTTGAGCAGTTGCATCAGTAGCTGTTGAGCTCTTCTGGCTCATTCTGTCCTGAACTCTAACACGCAGTTCTGTTCTTACTACTAACAATATTTATGCAGCTCTTCCTTCCTGCATTCTACACATCAGGTCATTTGTGAGATCAGCTGCACACATCCAGTGACATTAGCAGTACCAACATAAATAACACGGTCATTATCCTTTAGATAAAACATGTCATAACAGTTAGTTTTCTTTCCCCACATTAATATAACAAAGCATACTTGTGTGTAAACAAACGGTAAAGGACCACACAAAACTTTTCAGTACAAGTCACATTTTATTTACACTCACAACTGTCTGTGATATTTGAAAGAACTCAAGTTAATTTAGATGATGAGGGCCTGTGGTGCAGTTGGTCTCTGTGAGGTAGTTATAGGTCAGGCCTGACCCCAAAACCAGGCCCAGGAGGAGGTCCAGTCAGGGAAGTCAGACCTCCAGCAGGTTCACATGAGAAACGACCGTTCCTGCACAATAAGAATACAAATGTCAAATCAGTATAAAATAGCTTAAAGTTTAATGTAAACAGTTTTGCAGATATGCTTTATTTATATATATATATATATATATATATATATATATATATATATATATATATATATATATATATACATACACACACACACATACACACACACACACACATACATATGGTATATTACATACACTATACTTTATGTAGATATTGCTGAGATCAGTTAATGGTTTACATTATTTTGGGTACAGAGACAAATTAGTTTTATTCCATCAATCTAGTTAAATAGATTTAACGTTATATGTAGTATTCATTATAAAATGTAATCAGCCACAAGAATTTAACAGTAAGCATGTCACCACAGCTAGAAATGCAGTCACATAATTTTATGCCTTAATAAGGTTATATAATTGTTTAATCACTACACTGACATTTTATATTCAGATGTTTAATCTACCTGATGCAGGCATGTACCATATAGCCACCAGGCAATCAGCAGGTTTTCTTCTCATTAAAATTTCAGATTTGGTTATTACTACAATTGTATTAAATGACTGTATGTGCCATTTTGAAATAAGAGGAACACATACTGAATTAAAATTGAAACCCAATCCTAAAGACCCACAGAAATAAAACTCCCTTATTCCTCGCCAAGCACCTGATGACCTGAAAATGAAACCATAAGGTGTTCTACAAATGCGAGTCATGCAGGCATAGAAAATGATTACAGCAAAATAGAGACACCAGTTTTAACTAGTCTTTTAGATTTGAACCAAATCAGTCATACAGTGAATAGAATAATAATACAAAATGAAGGGAAAGAAAACTGCTCTGGTTCTTAATTGAAATTATGCTGTAATTAAGTAATGATTTATGTAGCTTTTGAAGCATTATAGTTAGAATGCTATGTGTTTGCTAGGCTAGTCTAACTGGCTGCATATTCTCTCTCATATATATATATATATATACACAGTGGTAACCCTACTTACGAGCATCCCTACTAACGAGTATTCCAGGTAACGAGTCAAGATATCGGAATATTTTTGTTCCAGGTAACGAATAA
>BRDA01005425.1:32171-51422 GCA_036984385.1 Crenuchus spilurus | reverse complement strand
GATGAGGCAGCACATGAGAGCATTGAAGGAAGTGTTATGACTGGACTTGTGGAGGGAATCCGAAGACGTGGAAGACCAAGAATAACCTGGATGGACAACATCAAGACATGGACTGGATTATCAGGTGCTAGCCTGCTACAAGCAACCAGCGACAGATGGCATTGGAGAGAAGTGACTCGTCTGTGCAGCCTACCATCGCGAAGCGATGACGGCGTGTGACATGACATGACTTGATGGTATAAATTGCATTAAATGAACACATTTTATCATCTTCTGTCATGTTAGAAGGTTTTTTGTTTTCTAAATCATTGTATATATTTGTTTTGTAACTTTTTAGATTGCGTAAGTTACGCTTTCCATTTAACAGGCAAATATCAAATATTGTAGGTTGGACCATCAGGAATGAGGTCTATGCCCAATGTAGACTTGTGTCATACATACTGTAATGTTTTTAAGAAACCAGCAAGTTTATGCACAATGGAAACCATGTAACTAACAGAATCTAAAGCACAGACCTGATTCTGAAAAAAAAATTGTAAACCAATAGGAGCGATCTGATTTTGGAGTGTCTAATTTAGCTTACTTGGACATGTTTGCACATTTTGTGACAAGTTTAATTTTGAAGTTCCATGTCCCAGAACTGTTTCCAGTACTGTGGATGTGCTCATTTATATCACATGACAAAAAAACAGGTCTCATCTAATAAAATCTGAAGCATTAAGTGCTACCATAGAGCAGTACAGCATTGAGCACACTGAATAACAAACCAAAAACATATGGGTCCTAATCAAAAGACTACCAATTCTTCTTAAGAAACATTTAAGCAAATTCTACTGATTAAACATGAGTTGTGTGTGAAATACACCTGTTAATACGGCTTACATAAACAACATACAGAGTCTGCCCCTTGGCAAATGGGTCTGTCCATCAGGGCTATGACTTTACTGTATCAGACAGCAGAATCATTTAAAATACTGAATTATCATGTAAACTGACATGTAACCATTTCCAATCGACAGAGAAGGTAAGTTAAATGAAAACTGCTGTACGCATGGAAATCATTGCGTGCATTATTTCATGAAGGTGCTGTGACCTTTTGATCAGTCATTTACAAGCCAACATGGTACCATGAGAGATGCCAAATGTGTCATCCATCACAGCAGCTGAAGACTTTACAAACAAAGTGTTTACTGTTATCTTGCCTCACATCCATCTTCCCAGCATGGTGTGACCATTTAGATCAACTCCACACAAATCTATATGCTTCTGCATTCAAATCAGGAGCTACTGCAAAACTACATTTCCATATGGCCCTAAATGCCTTCAGAGACTACTTTCAATGTTTCTATGGAGACTATATAGTACCAGGGTCATTTGCACAAAAATGAATTGAGGACTATTATGAAGGCATGAAGCAGAAAAATTTTCCTACCACAAAGATCCCTCCTGCACCGGCACGGGCAGCAGACTGGTGCAGGCTCCGGACCTGCCTGCCCTGAGAATGTTAAAGACACATCATGTTAACACTGTGATGGTATGGTCAGTGTGAACATTTTATTCAAGTCAACAATTCAGTAATAAATAGGAGATACAATTACCCTGATTAGATTCAATTGCATATGAAACTCTACCTTTACCAACAGAGACAAATATTATTAGATAAACCTTCTTAGTGTACAATTAGAGACTGTAGCCCAAATGTGTATATAATAAATTATGCTAGACATCTTTAACATATATTTAATGGTCAGTTTCTCACCACATAGCCCTCTTGGCTGGATACTTTTGGATAGTTGGCCACTCTTAGCACTGTTGTGCCTGATACTCTTGTATCATCATGTGCACATACAACTACCATGTTAGTGTCATGTGGAAAGAATGGTCCACCACCCAAATCATCTCTGGTCTACAGCAGTCCAGCGGCCGAAAACTGACCAATGTTTTACATAGTGATAGGTAGTGGATAGTCTGTTTACACATATTACTGGACCTACACTCACTGGCCACTTCATTAGGTACACATACCTTGTATTTACATTGTTAATTTTATTAGCTTTAATTACCATGTAGGTGCACTTTGTTCTTTTACATTTACAGGCTGTTGTTTGTGTGTTTGTACACTTTATTAGCTTCCTTTCACCCTGTTCTTCAATAATCAAGACCACCACAGAGCAGCTATTTGAGTGGTGGATCATTCTTAAAACTGCAGTGACAAATCCACTCATGCTGAGAATGATCCAGCACCTAAATAATACCTGCTCTGTGGAGGTCCTGATCATTGAAGTACAGGTGAAAAGAGGCTAATAAAGTATACATAGAAACAGACGGACTACAGTCTGTAATTGTAAAACTACAAAATGCACCTGTATGGTCAGTGTTTAACACACATCGCTAACAAACACAAAAATATCTTCTAATGCAGCTATTGTGCAGTAATAACTGTTATTCCTGCAGAGTTTGGTGATTTCTCTGCTCTGACACTACAATTAAACCTGCTCATTACCTGCTGAGCTGAATCAGGTGTGTTTGATCAGGAAGATCACCAAACTCTGCAGGAATCCGGCCCTCCATGACTGGATTTGGACACTCCTGGTCTAAAGCGTCTAATATTGTTTTGCACATTGAAGTATAGAGAAACCCAATTTTGTTCCATTTTGTATTATTTTAATAACAATAAAGTTCACTTTTACTTGACACTTTGACAGTAGAGCTGATAAAATGGCCAATGGGTGTAGATACAAAGTATGTGTCAGTTTCTAACCTATTGTTATTTTTGTAAAATTACTATTTGTAAACAGCTTACACGCCTAATAAAATGCATAAAATGGACCTCAGCTGGCTGCATGTTTTGTTTACTGGACATAAATATCCTGTATGCTAATGTTAGCTAGCTTGCCCTTGCAGACGTCCTGTACATAAACTAACTCTACACGACCAAGTCAGTTTAACACACTACTATAAAGCAAGCAGTGAAAATGCTAACATTAAACAATGACATACCGTGTGAGACAAGGCTCCTCGCAGTGCTGAATATAAAAACATCTCTGAAAACCTTTCTGTTCGGTCACTCTATAGACTCACAATGGCGGACATCAACATGAGCGCGTCTGCGACCGATTCAGTAGGTCTGCTTACGCATTCAGCGGGAGGGAGCTAGTCTCTATAATCGAGCACAGATCGTGTTTCTTTCTCCCAGTGTCAACCAATGACTGTATAAAGTCTATATATACAGACTAGGGTTTCAACTTACAGGAACTCTTTCATGTTTGCTGATCACTACAGCTATTTATACATTATTTTATACTGTGTACTGTGTATGTACTAAGTTTAATGCATTTTCATAAGAACCTCTTTTAGTGGACCGTGCTGTGCACCACCTAGCGGTCAGTAACTGCAAGTGCATCAAAACACAACGTAAACAAAAATGGCACCTCGATAATTTCTCTACGTTTTCTACAAAACAAGCATATTTGATGATCAATAAAATTGGGAGTGCAAAAAGAAACATATAAGGAGCTATATAACATATAAGGGTGTTTGTCTATAGTTTTTTATAGTAAATAATAAATTACTATCAACTCTTACAACCATACACATAAAATGTGCAATATTTATTCTGCAGCATTATAATTATTTTGCTTATGTAAATTACATTTACTTCTAATATGCATGTGCAGTGTTCAAGTGCAAGCTGGACACATGAGTAACTCTTAAATGTTTGCATAATAAAGGTGAATATTTTGTATTGATAATTTTAAGAATTCATACATGAACGGATTAACATATTGGGCACATTAAACAAATGCTATACATTCCATTATTGTTCTAGTGCTTTTTGTGCTTGTTTATTGAGTGTGCCAGAAACAGACATCACTGGACACATTTCCATACACCAAGATGTCACTGAACCATACCCAAACTTATGAGTGGAACCAAGCACAGAACAGACAGAAGCTAAAGAGCTTCACAATAAAGGCTCAAGAAGCACCCAAATAACGCTCAAAACAAACTAAAACACGTCACATTAAAGCGACAGCACTCAGCAGGTGCGAAAACAAAAAGCACCCGAGACCCCCAAGAACAGGGGTACAAAACAAAGGCTGTAGGCTGGACTACACCGGCATACTCTAAAACAGAGCATAAACCTATAAGAGTGATGTTAAATATTCATTTATCCATTTCATTAGTCTTTTGTATTTATCTCTCATTGTGTTCTGTATGTAAAACTATAGTTATTCTATATTAAATTTATTTTTGGTCATATTATGGAGTGTCTGGAATGGATTAATTGGATTTAGATTATTTCTTTTGGGAAATACTGCTTCTATTATTGTTCATTTCGGTTTTCATCAGGCACTTTAGAATTAATTAATGATGAAAACAGAGGTTCCACTGTACTTATTTTGCACAAAATAAGTGATAAGTATTATTAAAGTGCTATAAAATGTTTGTTATTATACAATATACATAACAGTTCTGAAGTTTGAATAATTGTTCTTATTTTACTCACAATAATAGCAATGCAGTATAGATAATTATCTTTATTATAGATTAATTATTATAATCTATCAATTCTAGTTTATTATTGACCAATAATATTGTATATGTATCTGCATTCATTGTTGTCAATGACTTGGATATTTAAAATTAAATTTTAATCCATTTATTTTATTCATTTTCAGTTCTATATTGTGCACAGTAAATCTGCCAGTGTTAAATCAACACTATTAGAGTAAAATTAACACTCAGAGTGTTACTTTTTGACACCCTCAGTGTTAATTTAACTCTAATAGTGTTGATTTAACACTGGCAGATTTACTGTGTGTGTGACATTGTCCCATTTCAGCAACAAGTAGTAAACAACTCGTTTTGTCCTGTAAATGACAAAGCTGCCCTTTCCTGGAAAAGTGGGACACTGGAATCCAGAGTTGCATGAGCAGAGTAGGAAGGCCAGTTTTTGTTTAGGACAAGCCTTCGCCTGTACTCAGTGGCTGTATCCAGTCTCCCCGTCTGTAATGGGATCAGAAGGAGAGAATCCACTCGGCCAATGAAAAAGTAGGAGTGCTGAACAGAGTGCTGTGATTGGCTGCCATAGCACTGAGCAGACTGAGGGAATAAGGCAGAATAAGGATTAGGGGGTGGGGCTCTCATAGACAGCCACAATAAACTGCTTCATAGCTGAAGTGCAGGGCAACTCTGTCCTGTCAATGCCTTTGAGAGTTCAAGAAACAAGGTACTCGCCATCTGACAATCATGGTTATGCCAGGACAGCAGGATGAGGAGCAGAAGGTCTTCTATCCTCCAGAAGATCTGCGTGTGGATGCTCATGTTCCTGACTTGAACTCATACCTTGAACTGTACAAAAAGTCCATTGAAGAGCCTGAAGGTAAATGAGCTGAGGAACGGCATGATGAATCACAGAGTGCCTGCCACAAAGTCCAAAATAAGCTGAGGTGGGTTGTGTGTGTCTGTGTTAGAGTGTTATCACAAGCTCTCCAACAAATCTGTTCATCCACAGAGTTCTGGAGGGATGTGGCTCAGGAGTTCTACTGGAAGGAGCCTCCCTCAGGCCAAATGCTGCAGTATAACTTTGATGTCACCAAGGAGAAAGTCTACATCAAGTACATGGAAGGAGCCAGAACGAATATATGTTACAATGTGTTGGACCGCAATGTGCTAGACCTGAAGCTGGGCGAGAAAGTGGCATACTACTGGTGAGCTAACAGGCTTTGCACCATTGTCATGTGGAGGGACACTGATCACATCAGTGCTCATAACTTGCTTCATTGTGAATTATGCAGTCAGTATGCAACCCTGTGTAATCATGAGCCCCTTCAGTTATACAGGGTTACAGTGGTGTTAATGCAATGAGGCCTTTAGATGATGTCTGTTGTTTGTTTGGCAAAAATCACCAGTTTAAAACAGTGACGTTTAAGCTAATATAACTCACTTGGTGTGTGGTTAACTCTTTTGGGGTTAATACAAGACTGGTGATGTTATTCCACTTATGAATAAATATCTTGTATTTTTTCAAACACATTTATCTAAAGCATCTGTAGACAATTACCAAATACAATCACTTCTCTGTACTTAATAAATAACTTTTATAATATAATATGATTATATTGCCCAAATGCTAGAATGTGAAACAGAAGTGCAGTAAACAGAAGTACTTGTTCAGGATAGGACAGAGCTTATTACATAAGAGCACCTTAAAAACAGACCTGATCTACAATGAGTGACAATGCTTTGCATTTATGACCCAAAACAGCCTATTAGCTGAATGGATTCTAATGGCCTAAATGGATATTTTTAATCAAGGCCTTTGTGCAATGTTAATTCTATTGTACAGTGATGAACCATAACTATCACAGAAGTTCAGTTTGGGCCACAAATAATGTTAAAACCCACTTCTGTAATGATGCTAATTTCAGCTAACAATTCTATCAGATTATAGTATAGGATTGAAAATCTAAAAGTGATTATTTAAGGCTATTTTTCTCATCCTAGCTCAAGTATAGACAATCATAACTTGTTCTATTAAGGCAATCGACACAGTAAATCTTACATTTTGACACCCTCAGTGTTAATTTAACTCTAATAGTGTTGATTTAACAATGGTAGATGTACTGTGTATGTTTTATCTGAATTTTGGAGTCATTTGACTTACTTAGTTTTGAATTATTGTGATGTGGAGGTTTGCAGTAGGAAACAAACGCAGAGGCAGAATCCAAAGATATTTATTTAAATTTAAACAAAACACTGTAATTATGAATCCAAATATGGCACTGAGGTGATCTGAGAACACATACACACAAAATCACGCACTAAAACAATCAATGACAGACACAGGACTCAAACAAAAGGGAAACAGAAGGGAGCTTAAATACTAAACCCAATCAAAGGGGGAGATGAACACGCAGGGCTGTGATATCAGACATAAAAGGTGCAAGGCATTAACCTGACAGGGAGACACGACAGGACAGGGATGAGACATGATGTGAGTGACAACAAAAAGGCACATGGGAAATGAAAACACTAACACGAGGGCCGCGGCGGGTGAGGCCATGGCCGGGGGTGTGACAGTTATTTAGTATTCTAAAACTTGACTCACTGTAAGTGAAAACGTGATTGATGAATCCCATTGTCACTTAAATATCCTGATAACTAATCTGACATGGGAGCTCTCCAGTTCAGCTCCTGAAGTCCTGACCAATAGGAGTGCTCCAATGCTGTGTTTACATTTCTGTTGAGAATGTCAAGAACTGAACCCCAATTTTCCAAGAGGAGATAACAATAAAGTAAGACTAGACAAACCATACAGAGTTGTTCAAACATAATAATACTGAATAAAAGAAACCATTAGGCCTTGACTTGGAAGTCCCTGATCCTTTTCCACATTTATACTAATGATACATTGTGGAATTACTACAAAACCTATAGTAATTCTAGTAGATATTGATTTATTAGGAAGTCTTAATATTAACAATAATAAAGGTAAAATAATGTGTGATAGCCAACTTTAGCCTGAGAATCAAAAAGCAAAAAGATTATTAAGCAAATGTTACAGTGTTACACCAAAATATGTTTTGATTACAATGCAAATCAATGGTTTAATGGATTTTCCTCATGAATACGGACATATATTCATTCTGGGCCCCTTCAGTAATCCAGCCTAGAGTGTCTGTTTCTGGCTCAGTTGATGAGATGATCTTGGCGACCAGTCCAGCCTCTCTCTAGTTACGAGATGCCAAGAAGCATAGAATGCAAGACAGTAGTCAGACATTAACTGACTGCTGAGCACATGGTCAGAGAGTGTCCCACAGTGCCTGGCTTAGCTGGAGGCTGCATGGCTGAAGCATGGCCCATGGACATAAATAGTTCCAGAAAGTAAGCTATGTGACTTAGCTGCTCTGCATTATTATGCAATGTGCCAACAACCATACCTGCAAGGTCACTTTGTCTGGATATGGGCCGTCTTGTCAACAGTCACTTTGTTAGTTATTGTGATAAACAGGTGTAATGGCCCAATGAACCAAAGCCAAGTATTCACGTGTTTGTTCCAAGATGACATGACACCTTTCCCATATACCAGTCACTTACTGTAACAATCATAAACAATTAGTCTAGCTACCTTACAGTGCTGAATCCACACAGTCCAATGTGCAGACAGCTTTCAGAGCCAAAAGATAACAGTTCTGTGCAGGCTTCTGGCCATATTGTAATTTGGCAATTTGGCTGTCCTTTTAGCTTGTGAAACACACATTACTGTTCAAACACATTGCTGGTACACATCCAAACGTAAGTCAGCCAGGAGTGCTAGAGGACATTCGGTGTTCTCCTGACAAGAGAAGATTAAGTGGTTAAGAGTAAGAGAAGAAAATGAATATTAAGTGTATATAATGTTCTTATTGTTTAGTTTCTGTCTTCAAACATTCCAGAATTAGAACTCAAAAACTTTAGAACCAGGAGAAGCAAACTTGACTTAATATAAAAGGATATGTACACTTAATATAAGCCGATTTAAAAGTACCAAAATAGGGCCACGAGTGGCTCAGCGGGCTAAGACGCTGACACTATGACCAGAGGATCGTGAGTTCAAATTCCGGTCGTGCTGTTTGCCAACAGCCGGGGCCAAAGAGAGCAAAGCGGGTAGATGGCGCTCTCACTTTCCCTATCACTCACACATTGCAATGTCCAATGGCTCTGGCGTCTAATGATTAGTCCATACAAAACTAGAGACCCTGCACTTTCCTCCAAGCGATTTGGTTCCCCAGGGATGGTGTATCAAGTGGTAGTTCAAAAAGAGGCGGTGGCTACGCAGCAGAGGAGGCGAGTGCATGTCTTCACCCTCCTAGAGTCAGGGACAGTGCAAAGTGATAGGGAGAGTCACTAATGGGTTGGGTTAATTGGCAACTACTACATTGGGAAAGGGAGAAAAATTGCACACAAAAAAAGTACCAAAATAGCTACAAAATAACATTCTAACACATTTTATCCTCTTGTTGTGATGGTAGCACTCACTTAAAACTCATGAATTTCATATTTCACTTTTACACCATTTTAGAAATACTAATTTTGGCCAAGCTACCTTTTCATGAAAACAAAGACACTTTGACCATCATGAAAATGAGAGCTGCAAAATGATACTCAAACATTAGCAAATAGTTTTATGCTAATATTAGCTAAAATTATACTATCAAAACATTTTGTTTCTATTGTAATATAAAAATAACAGAGGAACACTACTCTGAGAATGTCCATGTCCCCAAATATTTAATGGCCAGTGTGCCTGTCACTATTTTTGACTATTTGATCCTGTTTTTAGGGAGGGGAATTCACCTGATCATCACCTGACCATCACCTATAGTCAACTGCTGAAGAATGTGTGCAGATGTGCCAATGCTCTAAAACAGCTGGGTAATCATTTATCTGTTTAATCATTTGTGTTTATCAAAGAAATCAGTTACTTTAATGACCTTTGTGGACTGTAGCAATTGTAATAAAATGGCTTAGAGCAATAAATCAATCAATTTGACCAGGACTGCTATCACTCATGCATGAGCCATGAGACTCAAGGAATGAACTTTAAATCTCACTCTGTCATGCCAAACGTGCTATTTGCCAAATATTTTTAACCTCTTCTTACCCAAATCAACCCCACCCTGAAACTCCAGATTCCACTTATCCACATTGTGGTCAGGCAACTATGGAATTTCATTCCTGCCAACACCCCCCACAAAAAATATCTACCACCTATTTTATTATTCATGATTAAGTTAATTTCTAGGCCATTCATTATTATCAAGTTGTTATGTTGAGATAGTAAGGCATTATGTTGAGATAGTAAGTCATTATTTTGAGATTCTAAGTCATTATTTTAAGATAGAAAGTCATTATGTTCAGGTCGTAAGTCATTATTTTGAGTTAGTAAGGTGTTATGTTGAGATAGTACATCATTATTTTGAGATTCTAAGTCATTATTTTAAGATAGAAAGTCATTATGTTCAGGTCGTAAGTCATTATTTTGAGATAGTAAGTTGTTATGTTGAGAAAGTAAGTCATTATTTTGAGATTCTAAATCATTATTTTAAGATAGAAAGTCATTATGTTCAGGTCGTAAGTCATTATTTTGAGATAGAAAGTTGTTATGTTGAGAAAGTAAGTCATTATTTTGAGATTCTAAATCATTATTTTGAGAAAGTCATGTTGAGATAATAAGTCATTATCTTGAGATAGTAAATCATCATGTTGAGATAGTAAGTCGTTATGTTGAAATAGCAAGTCATTATGTTGAGATAGTAAGTCATTATGTTCAGATAGTACATTGTTATGTTGAGATGCTAAGATGTTATGTTGAGATAGCAAGTTGTTATTGTGAGATAAAAAGTCATGTTGATATAGTAAATAATTATGTTGAGATAGTAAGTTGTTATGTTGAAATAGTAAGTCATCTTGAGATAGTAAATCATCATGTTGAGATAGAAAGTTGTTATGTTGAAATAGTAAGTCATTATGTTGAGATAGTAAGTCATTATGTTCAGATAGTACATTGTTATGTTGAGGTGCTAAGATGTTATGTTGAGATAGCAAGTTGTTATTGTGAGATAAAACGTCATGTTGATATAGTAATTATGTTGAAATAGTAAGTTGGTTTTTTGAGATAGTACCTTATGATGAGATAGTAAGTTATTGTGTTGAGATAAGTTATTTTGAGATAGAAAAGCGTTATGTTGAGATAATAAGTCGTTATGTTGAGATAGTAAGTCAATATGTTGAGATAGTAAGTTATGTTGAGATAGTAAGTCATTATGTTGAGATAGTAAGTCATTATTTTTAGATATTAAGTTGTTATTCTGAGATAAGTTATTATTCTGATAAATAATAAATACATTTGGATAAGATATCTCAAAATAATGACTTAGCAATTAATTTAATTTAAAAATAAGTACTGGATTTTTTAAGTAGCAGGAATGAACTTCCATAGCCAACTAAGACTAGCTTTCCATTTTTTTTACACATTTTTAAAGACCCTTTATTATGTCTGATTTTTAAGTGAATGAACAGCCCTTCCAGCACACCAGAACAGTTCAGGGAATCAAACTGGCAACCTTCCAGTAAAAAGGCTGGTTCCTTAAACACATGGCTGCATCAGTGGGGTCTCATTTTTATTCTAAGCTTTTGTTAAAAGCTGGCAGCCCTGATGTTCTCACCTTACCCCAAATGTAGACTTCCCACGCTGGCTGTAGTCATTTCTAACAATGTATGTAATCTAAACAATGGACAAAAGCACACAGCATAGGTGAAATAGTAGCTTGAAGCATGTATTTTGCCAGTCTTTTGTCCACTTTTATACATAGTAGCATGGCATACACTGTTAGAAACCTCACAGTAATGTATACTTGAGATAACTTTATAACTGATACAAGTGTTTGATGAATTAGTGATGCTAAGTTCACTAAGCTTCATTATTTGCTAACTACAATAGCCTTGTAGCTCCACCTTCTGACTGACATTTAGGGTGATGGGGAAAATGATGTTCGCCAAAGCATTAGACCTACTTGGGTCAAGTGATGTTTCTTCATTTCAAATGTAAACATGAACAGAAAGTGCATTTTTAAGACTGGAGCATTCTTGTTTGTTTCAGGTGTGAAGAAAGGAGACAAAGTGGCCATTTACTTGCCTATGATTCCAGAGCTTGTGTACTCAATGCTGGCCTGTGCCAGAATAGGAGCAGTGCATTCGATTGTGGTGAGCCTGCACCAGAATCCCTCACAGCTGCAGCAGCACCTGCAAAGCACCAAACACCAAACCATTTAGCTGTGCTGTCTTTCTTGCTAGCGCTGAACCACAATTTACATGAGACTTTTTACATTTTCTAATGAAACACGTCAATGACCCTGTTGACACTCAGATGTTTCAGGAGAATAGTACATGAACTGCACTGTCACAAGATTTTAACCACATCCAGTATCACCTGTCAGTCAAAAGCTTGTCCAGTTGATGTGTGGTGTTTTTTCCACTGGTATTGTAGCTAAGATCATTGGAAGCCAGTTGCTTTAATATTTCTTCAAATACGGAAGGTTTTGATTGATTTTGATGGGACTTTGGTTGTACTGGGCAGGGTTTTGACTGAATTTGGTGGCGTCTTGGTTGTACTGGGCAGGATTCTGACTGACTACATTGGGTGAGGTTTTGGTTGCACTGGGCAGGGTTCTGATTGAGTGGGCTGAGGTTTAGTTTGTACTGGGCAGAGTTTTGACTGACTACATTGGGTGAGTGAGGTTTTGGTTGTACTGGGCATGGTTTGGACTGAATTGGGTGGGGTTTAGGTTGTACTGGGCATGGTTTTGACTGAATTGGGTGTGGTTTAGTTTGTACTGGGCATGGTTTTGACTGAATTGGGTGGGGTTTAGTTTGTACTGGGCATGGTTTTGACTGAATTGGGTGGGGTTTAGTTTGTACTGGGCATGGTTTTGACTGAATTTTGTAAGGTTTTGGTTCTACTGGGCATGGTTTTGACTGAATTGGGTGGGGTTTAGTTTGTACTGGGCATGGTTTTGACTGAACTGGGTGGGGTTTAGTTTGTACTGGGCATGGTTTTGACTGAATTGGGTGGGGTCTTGGTTGTACTGGACAGAGTTTTGACTGACTGAATTGGGTGGGGTTTTGGTTGTACTGGGCATGGTTTTGACTGAATTGGGTGGGGTCTTGGTTGTACTGGACAGAGTTTTGACTGACTGAAGTGGGTGAGGTTTTGGTTGTACTGGGCATGGTTTTGACTGACTGAAGTGGGTGAGGTTTTGGTTGTACTGGGCATGGTTTTGACTGAATTGGGTGGGGTCTTGGTTGTGCTGGACAGAGTTTTGACTGACTGAATTGGGTGGGGTTTTGGTTGTACTGGGCATGGTTTTGACTGAATTGGGTGGGGTCTTGGTTGTACTGGACAGAGTTCTGACTGACTGAATTGGGTGGGGTCTTGGTTGTACTGGACAGAGTTTTGACTGACTGAATTGGGTGGGGTTTTGGTTGTACTGGGCATGGTTTTGACTGAATTGGGTGGGGTCTTGGTTGTACTGGACAGAGTTTTGACTGCACTTGGTGGGGTTTAGACTGTGCAAATGTGTGTTTCTCTGAGCATTTTAAATTTCAAAAACAGAAGAAAATCACCTACAGAAGCATCCGTTCTTTCAGACTTTCAGACAGTTTTTGAACAGGTAGATTTACTGCAAGTCTAGTTATTGTGTATTAGGTTTACATTTATTGGAATCATTTCTGAAGTAAATATGGTTCAACATATTTTTTTTACTTACAGATGGCTTTGATAACCTGACCTAGACCTAAAATCACTATCACATTTGGCTAATGTGCAGGATCCAGTCAATTTGTTGGTTTCTTGCTCTGAATTGATAAAACTGTATTTTATAAAATCTGTTCTTATTTTACAAAGCAAAAACACAGAACAAAGCAACATGTTCAGGGTTCATATATAGTTCAGTATTCAGCTGGGTTTTGGGGATATGGCAGAAAATAGCCCTCTGTCCACTCCTGCCGGGACTATTTTTGCCTCCCATGTTCTCGCTGCAGCCATCTAAAGGTTGCAGCCGAAGTTAAAAATACTGCAGGGGTAGTTTCAAGGTGAATTGTAATGGACTGTATGGATCTATTTTGGGGTTGCTTGCATGCATGAGGCCCCATTTGTTTCAGGCCATTGTTCTACTTTCTGTAACTGAAAGAAGTCATTTTGATGACACCTTTAACATTCACGATGTTCAGTCTGAGACTCTGAACTCTATATATGTTATAACTCTTGAAAGCTGTGTTCGGTACATACCGGAGCATTCCAGGTCACGTAGTTGGCTGTGGCAGTTAAGCTGTCCGCCAATATCATGCCAAGCTTTTTTATAGAGCAACTATGCTTAGTCACTTTATGCCAGGTCAAGCACATTATTTTAAGGACGATGTGCTCAGCAGATAGATGAGGACACAATTAAGAATACTGAGCAGGAGAAGCAAAATGATGGACTAAGATGGTAATTTGAACTTAAAAAGTTTTTAAACAATTTTTTGACCAAATGAGGTCAGTCAACCAATATATGTTTACCTAAGGTTTGCTTCCTTAGTTTAGTTTAAGTTGTAACATTGCTGACAATAATGGAAGCTTGAGAACAAGGATTAGCATTGTCTAAACTTCATGACACGATATAGTTTGATATAAAACATTTACATAGAAAAATGGACTAATGCATGTTGCTATGTAGCCAGTGACAAAATGTTTATTATTTCAGAGGTGGGGGACACACAACTGGCTTGATTCGGGGTGGTGGATGGGTTGTGGGATGTTTGGTAGGTGCAGTGCGGGCTTGAACATAAATTAAATTATTATTATTAATAAATATTAACAAATTTTTTACTTTTTAATTATAAAATAATATGAATATTAATAATTAATAAAATATCCATCCATCCATTATCACACCCGCTTAATCCTTATCAGGGTTGCTGTTAGTCCCCTACCCCCTCACAGGGTGCGGCATTACACTATTCAACTAAGCCAGGACAGGACGCCAGTCCATCGCTGGGTGCACACACACACACACACACACACACACACACACACACACGACACGGGGAGAACATGGAAACTCCGCTCAGATGTGGACTCGAACCCAAGACCTCAGCACTGAGAGGCAAACGTGCTAACCACTAAGCCACCGTGCTGCCCTTAGTAAAATATTAATACATTATTAAATATTAATAAACTGTTAAAAGCATGTAGCATAAAATTATTACCCAATTCTGTGTTTCACCTTGTTAGTCTACTTCACTCCAAGTCATTACCACCAATTTTACACCTATTTTTGGACTGTATGGTCAATAGACCTCATTTACATAACATTATACCTCAATTTTGAGTAAAAATAAGCAGAAAGAGAACCACATTAAACACATGAGACAAAAATATTATACTTGGTTATTTATTTATTGAGGAAAATGATCCAATATGACATATGGCTATGCTCTCTCTGTGTGGGTAGATCCCGCTCTCTCCCCATCACTACTATCAGATGATATCCGCTGGGTCAGGCATCTGCCAGCTTATCTATCAGAGCTAGTTCTGCACTTTCCCCGGAGTGTGTTGGCTGCCCAGCGACAATGTATACGCAGCAGTTAGAAAAAAGGCGGAGCCTGAATTCACATGCATCAGAGGAGGCCTGTGCTAGTCTTCACCCTCCTAGAGTCAGGAACATTATAAGTCATTAGGAGAGTCCTAGTGGATGGGTGGGTTGATTAGCTACCTGTACATTGGGGGGGGGGGGGGGGTTGTGTGAAATAAAATGAAAAAAATAATAATTTCACAACATTTAAAAGTGCTCCATTTTTTTCTTTTTTTTTTGTCAAGGTGGTACAGATGACTCTTATTAATGTTATCAATATGTTCCCAGAATCTCCTAAAACATAATTTCAGTGATGTGGTCACTAAAATAAGATGGTGACAGAGCATAACTGTGTTTTCAGGTGTAGACAGTCCTTTTCATATGATTCTAAACTTGGTTTTAGCCACATTACCCCTGTAGCTCTAATACAAAGAGATCTCAGACACCAAACATGGTTCATTAATTACAACAGAAGAAAATATATATATATATATATATTGTCTCTTGCTGAAACAAACAGAAGAGAACACCATGAATTGTTTGTGTCAAAAATCAAAAAAAAAATTAGAGTAGTTAGTTTATTAAAAATAAAGAATAAAGTAATAACAAATAAATAATAAGTCAACAATTTGTGCTCTTAATTGAATTGAAAAGATAAAGTGTGATAGTTTATATTAATTGCATGTAAGGTGACATATTTCAAGGCTTTTTTGTTGAAATGAAATATTCTAATAATTTGAGGTTCTGGATGCTAGTTTTGCTGGTAGCTGATCTGTGTTATTCCATTTTTCCTCATAGTTTGCAGGGTTCTCTTCAGAGTCACTAGCTGAGAGACTCATGGATGCTCGTTGTAACATCTTGGTGACGGCAGGTAACACACCCACCCCCACACACACCCACACACCCACACACATGCATACTTGCACACATTCAAGTGCCAGTAAGGAAGTTTACCTCATGACTGTCATGGTTTCATTTGAGTGGTTATCTACAAATGCAATATTGATAAGATTCAATAAACCATCGCTCGTAAAGAGGACAGTGCTTCCCAGAACTGTCTAGAACTCTGATGCTATCTAAAAGACTATTGTGCATCTGCATGTGTGTGTGTGTCCTCGTCTTAGACGGTGTCTATAGAGGTGAGAAACTGATCAGCTTGAAGCAGATTTCTGATGAGGCACTGGAGCACTGCCGGGAGAAGTAAGTTCCCCTCAAATCCCCATCCACACTATGATCTAGTGCTTTACCCTTTCAGACCCGAATTATGTTCCAGTAATGAAAAAAGAAATATTTTTTACAAATATACGAATACGCAGTTTTCTGTCTGTAATGAACTCCAAAACAAGACCCAGTAAAAAAAATCAAATATAATACTTTTAATGTCATTTTTTATAATGTCCACTGCAGTGGACGGTAGGTCTTAACAGTTGTAAAGCAATGCTATATAATCTGAATAGTTTTATGGTTTGTTTGTATATCCTTTTTGATCATAAACCTGGTCCATAAACTGAAACTGCTGCTAGGCATGAACTAAAACTGCTATCCAAATTTTGAGAACATCTCTCATTATGAAAAATAGTATATAACATGAAACAAGGATAAATTAGTCAAAATTATGGTTGCATTTATAAAAATAGTATTTCATATATACTATTATATATACTACAAATATTTGCAAAAATAGCTATAGGTTCATATTTTTATTTTTCTGGACAAAAATGGGAGCATTGGAGTAACAATATTTAACAGACAGCTACGCTCACCTTCTCTTGAAAGTCTTGCACTCTCTGCATCTTCATCATCACCATCATCATCACTAATAAAGTTTTCAATTTCTGATGTTTCCGGTGCCAATTAACTGAAGCACTTCAAGTGCTGTGTACTTTGTAGAATAAATATTTTTAATCTTATTTTACACTGTATTTAACAGATTATTTGTCTGTATACTCTGCAATTGCATAGTATAGCTTTAACAGCAGCACTAAAAAAACATGCCATTAAGACCCACTGTCCACTGCAATGGACAACAAGATAAAAAAAAATCCTGTGTTTAACTTTCTGATTTTACAACTGATATTGAACTTTTTATTTCACAAACCATCCCTTAAGAGTAAAAATAACTAATAACATGAAGGAAAAAAGTATTCTAAAATAGATAAAAATTTGTTAAAATGAACCCTTACTCTTCCTCCTTGGCTGGAGTGTGCTTTTTTTTCCCCAAGGCAGTGGGCGGGGCTAAGCTGTTATTTGATTGGTTGGTAAATGTCTGTTCTGATGAACAACAGATCTCAATTGGTCTTTTGTGCAACAAAACATAAAAAAGGAAGAAAACATGTGATGTCCATTGCAATGGACGCAGGGTCTGAAAGGGTTATGAAATATCACGTTTGAATTATTTTGGTGTAAAAATACACTGAGCACATAAACATGACTGCACAACATAATGAACCATAGACTCCAATAATACAAGTGTGACAATAAATAGTTTTTAGCCAAAAATTTAGTACCTACATTGCTACCACTGTCGTATTTGATTCTGGAACCTTTTTACATGCTCACAGAGGTTCTACACCAGTAGAAGCCATGAACCACTTTGTAGTCTTTACATGTGAATGTTTAAATAGTTAAATATTTGCATTCAGTCAAATGATAATGAATAGTAATTTTTTTTCTTAAAAGAGATTGTTCTTCAAGGCTTTCGTAAAGATAATGGTTCTATATAGAACCATGAACACTCAAAGAACCCAAAATGTTCTTTCCATGGCAAAAGGGCTCTTGATGAGGAATGTGCTGGAGATGATTCTATACAGAGCGTTTCTGAAAATGGTTCTATATAGCACCAAAAAAGGTTCCTCTATAATTACAAGCTTGACATCATAACTACAGCAGAACCCTTTTTGAGGCTACATAGAACCATTCTCAGAAAGTTTCTGTACCCTCTTAAAAGAGATAGTTATTCAAGGGTTCTTTAGTAAAGAAAGTGGTTCTATATAGAACCATAGATACTTAAAGAACCCAAAGGGTTCTTTGCATGATGAAAGGGTTCTTCAGATTGATGAGAAAAGTGCTGTATTCTCTATTCCTCTATTGTTACACGCTTGACATCATAACTACAGCAGAACCCTTTTGGGGGCTACATAGAACCATTTAAAAATGTTCTGTATAGAACCATTTATGGCACTTTCCTTATCAATTTGAAGAACCCTTTCACCATGGAAAGAACCCTTTCTCTACAATTAGAGCTCCTTTAGTGTTCATGGTTCTATATAGAACCATTTTCTTTACTAAAGAACCCTTGAAGAACCATCTGTTAGGAGTGTAGTATTAAGTCTAGTGTGTCAGTATTGTGGTATTGTGACACAGTGTAAGTGGTGAACTGAAGAATCATTAAGTCAGCACTGATGAGCTCTGGTCGGGTCTCTGTGCCCGACGCTGGTGCTGCCCGGTCTTATCGAGCCTCATCACTTCCACTCTGCCACTTCAGCTCCGCAGCTGCCTGAGCTTGGGTTACCCGGCAACAGCACAGCTTGGCAACTGTCACCAAGGCAATGTGTAAAATGGAACATACGTTGCAGAAGAAGACAAACAATACAGCGTGTGTAGAGTCGGGCGAGTCAGCTTTACACAGACCTGCACTCGCTCCTTTAGCACAAACACAGCTATTAGGCGTCGACACTGAGAGATAAGACTGATGTTTTGTTTTACTAAATAACCTTCACACACTTTTGACTTTGACAAGACCTAACGCTCTGTGTGGCAGTGATTCATTTATTTATTCTTTATTTAACCAAAGTAAACAAGACAAATTGGCATAACTGAAGGCAAATAAAGGTAAAGCTGTACAACCTCACCTTGATGATCGACTCTCTCTCACTCTCTCCGTCAAAGGTTGTTAGGAACCTCGGGGTTATGTTTGATGACCAGCTTTCATTCACACATCATGTGGCCTCTGTTGCACGGTCCTGCCGCTTTGCGCTCTATAATATCAGACTAATCAGACCAACATGCCACTCAGCTCTTGGTACAAGCTGTGGTTATCTCACGCCTCGATTACTGCAACGCTGTGCTAACAGGCCTCCCAGCCTGCACTATT
>BRDA01005425.1:20733-32071 GCA_036984385.1 Crenuchus spilurus | reverse complement strand
TCGATATCCAAATGTTAATTATTTAACTTTAGTATTTTTCGCATTTGTACTTTTATACTATTGTAAGTCGCTTTGGATAAAAGCGTCCGCTAAATTTAATGTAATGTAATGTAAATGAAGTGAACTGAATTTAAGACTTGGTTTTACATTTAAGGACTGAATGTTTTATGAAATACTGGGAGCACCGAGTGGCTCAGTGGTGTTGACAGTATAATCAGAGTATCATGAGTCATGCTGCTTGCCCGAGAGAGCAAAATTGGCCATGTTCTCTCTGGGTGGGTAATGTCCACTAGCTCAGGTGTTTGTTAGCTGATGTATCAGAGCTGGGGCTCCTGCGCTTTCCTCCGAGCACAACAGGCTGCCTAGCGACGAAAAGGAGCCTGACTTCACATGCATCAATTTTTTAAAATTGATTTTTCTTACAATAATTTTTTACTTTGTCTTTTATATTTTATGTATGTATTGGCTACTACACTGGGAGGGGAAAATTGGCAAAATACTAGAAATAAATGTATACATATACATATAAGAATATACAATATGACAGTTTACTCTTTTTAATGAAATTATGAACACAAAGGAACTTCACATTTTTCACATTACTCAATATTCACATTTTTGGTAGGCTGAATACAAATGTCTTGTAAAATTTCTTTACACTCTGTGAAAAAGCTCTAGAATTCCTTGTGGAGATCTTCTTATAATAAAAATAAAAATGACATTAAAGTAAAAATTTTTTTTATGTATTTTATAACTACTGCAATAAGGAACATTGTTCTTACCTCATCATCTCTTTGTCTGACTGTCTTTCTCGCAGAGCCTCATTGACAGTCCATAAATGTCTGGTAGTGAGGCACCATGCTTCCAGGATAAATGGGAACAATACCTGCAATAAACTACAGGTTGGTCTAACATTAACTTGTTCTATGCCTTATAAAATACCTGGACAATTAAAGTCCCCATGGTCATACATTCATATTTAGATTCACAGCATTTAGCAGATGCTCTTATCCAGAGTGACATACGTAGTGCTTTAAAGAAAAGAAGTATACTATAAGGAACTATGGAACTATAAAAGTAGACTATGAAGGAACACATAAGGAATCATGTAGTAAACTTAAAAGTGTTAAACAACCAAAACATGTTTTAGATTTTACTTCAAAGTAGACACACAACTGATGTTTCAAACACATTAAGAGGCAATAAGTGCAAGTCATGAACTCTAGACAAGGCACAGCTGTTAACTGAAAGCCATTCCAGGTGACTACCTCATAAAGCTGACTGAGAAAATGCCAAGAAAGCTGCATCTAAGCCAGAGGTGCCTACTGTGAAGAATGTCAAATATAAACATATTCTGGTTTGTTTACTTGTTTGTTTACTAAATAATTACATATGTGTTTATTCATAGTTTAGATGACTTTAGTATTCATCTACAATGTAGAACATTTTAAATAATGAAAAACCACTGAATGTCCAGAAGGTGTCAAAACTTTTGACTGGTACTGTATATAGGAAGTATAATACTCAAAACAATTCAATGGCAAATGTGCTACAAGTGATCAGAGTACATGTAAGTGCATTTCAAAGAAATGGGTCCAGCCCTAACCCTAACCCTAACCCTAACCTAAGAATTAAGGCTGTATTTGTATGCTTGCCGGACACACAGAAAGCCACCTGGTGTGGTTGTAACTTCAGGCTCCTGCAGATGCACAAGGATGATCAGGGTGTCAGGGTTTTTGTGATTTACTGTAGAAAAATTAGACCAAGATTAATAATTTAAACTTTTTTCACCTTTAATATGTCACCTATAATTTGTACAGTTCTATTGAATAATGTAGTTACATAAATATTGACACCCTTAAACTACTACACTGTAGAAGTGCAGTATTCAGATTTTTCAGCAGTGAATGTCTTCAAAGTGTGTAAAATGAGGTCCAGAGCAGATGTTAATGAAAAGGAGTGATTGCATTTGGGCACCAACAGCCACAGTGTGAAGGAAGTAGCTGAATTTGCAGGTGCATTGAAACGTACACTCATACAGGTCTACCAGCAGTGGTAAAAACCCCAGTCTACACAACATTCTCAGGATTGTGTCCAAGATACAACACTGATGGACCTGGACCACAAACAGGTTTCCCAGCTTGTGAATGAAAATTGTTTCACTTCCAGGCAAGAATTGCTTCTAGAAGCCAGTGCAGATCCTTCACAACCAATTTCTGAAAGGACACTGCACAGAAAACTGCAGACCAGGAACATATGGAGCAGAGTGGTCAGAGAGGTCTTTGGCCTTGTGTGCTGTCGGCCACAATTCTGCTGAGAATGTCCTGTAGACTGGGATTGTTACCACTGCTGGTAGACCTGTATAACCGTACACTTCAATAGACCTGCAAATTCAGCTACTTCCTTCACACTCTGAACTTTAGCACCCAAGTATATTTATTCCTTTTTTCCCATGATTAACCTCTGCTTTGTGACACATTTTTTCACACATTGAATGATACAGTCACTGCACTGTACCACGTTCTTGCAATCTATGAATTTGCACCCCACAGATATTTATAGCCTGATCATCCTCATGCCGCGCCATCTGCAGGAGCCTGAAGGTACTACAACCTAAAACATGCAAGGTGACTAAACTTTTGTGCAGGGAGCGTATATATACATGTACAGTGGTAACCCTACTTACGAGTTTAATCTGTGCAGGAGCCGAGCTCGTTAGCTGGTTTGCTCGTTAGCTGGATGCATTTTCCCCATAAGAATACATGTAAAACTGATTAATCCATGTCAGCCGGCCAATATACAGTATACTTTAATATGCTAAATAATGTGTTTATATGGGTTTTTTAAAAAATAAATGAGACAACGACGACGCTCGTGTAGGCTGGCGGCTAAGGAGGAGAGGAGGACGGGTGTACGTGTATGACATGGTTACACTTATCATATGAAAAGTAAAAGTAAAATGTATCTAACTTTCTTGTTCACTACCTTTTGCTACCTTACCGTCACTTTCACTAGCACTTTCACTTTCACTGGACAGCGGTCAAAGGTATTGACTGACCTCTTCTTCTACGCTAGCATCTAGGAGATGCTATGACCGCAGCGCCCCTAGCGGTTGGCATACTTGAACTAATTTACGTTACTCATTACTTGGAATTTTACTTGTTACCTGGAACAAAAATATTCCGAGATCTCAACTACCGTAGTTACCTGGAATACTCGTTCGTAGAGATGCTCGTAAGTAGGGTTACCACTGTATATCCATAATATGAGCCCCTTAATTGTCACACAATGCCTGAGTAATTTTTCAAAGGATGTTTCTTTATTAATTATGTGATTCTATATTCAGTCTAACTTTTGTGTGCATTACAGACCCCGTGGAATGCAGAGTGTGATGTGTGGTGGGATGAGGTAGTGGACAGAGAATCAGATGAGTGTGATCCTGAATGGCTGGATGCTGAAGATCCCCTTTTCATTCTCTACACCAGTGGCTCCACTGGTAAACCCAAGGCAAGAGTACTCTCAGCTTATCTCTAACTTATTATTTTTAAAGATGTCCACTCCATATCCTCAGATCTTCAGATCATGGCTACTGAATTCTTCTTTGTTCTAGGGTGTTCTGCACACTATAGGAGGATACATGCTCTACACATCCCTCACATTCAAATATGTCTTTGATCATCACCCTGCCGATGTGTACTGGTGCACTGCAGACATTGGCTGGATAACAGGCCACTCCTACATCACATACGGCCCGTTAGCCAACGGGGCTACCAGTGTACTTGTGAGTCTTTAGTATGGCTTCATTATCACATGCACTTCTGCAGTTTAGTAAAGCTATAGCAAAACACAGTGTTCCTCTTATCCCAAATACAGTCTGCAGCTTTTGGTTTGATATTTCTATTTTAAGTTAGAATTACACAAACTGATCGAATCCATGCCACGCTGCACTGCTGCAGTAATCCAGGCCAAAGGAGCCCCAACTAAACACTGAGAGCTGTACATGCTCATACTTTTCATCTTCATACTTTTCAGTTTGTCAACATTTCTAAAAATCTTTTTTTTGTGTTGGTCTTAAGTAATATTCTAATTTTCTGAGATACTGAATTTGGGATTTTCATTAGTTTAGTTATAATCATCAAAATTAAAAGAAATAAACATTTGAAATATATCAGTCTGTGTGTAATGAATGAATATAATATACAAGTTTCACTTTTTGAATGGAAATTACTGACATAAATCAACTTTTCCATAATATTCTAATTTTATGACCAGCACCTGTATGTTAAATGTCCAGTGCAGAGTACACAACTGTACTAAAGCTTATAATCTCACTGTCAACTACTTGTGGGAGACACTAAAACTGAGCTAAAAGCAGTGACACTGTCCTACCTCACATTCTACCATAGAAGACTGAGCATCTGGAGCAGCAACATTTATGTTTGGAATTTCCAAACAAACAGAAAACAAAGAATTTTCTTTTTAAATTATTTTTTGCATACAGTTTTGCAAATTTTTATCCCCTTCCCAATGTGGTAGTCGCCAATTAACCCATCCCATCCGCTAGGGGGCTCTCCCATCACTTGTCCCTGACTCTAGGAGAGTGAAGACAAGTACAAGCCTCCTCCGTTGTGTGTGATGCAGCCATCACCTCTTTTCTAACTACCGCTGATACACCGTCACTGGGGAGCCAACGCGCTCGGAGGAAAGCGCAGGGTTCCCAGCTCTGAATGGACCAATCAGTAGACGCCTGAGCCAGCGGACATTGCAATGTGTGAGTGATAGAGAGAGTGAGAGCGCCATCTACCCACCCAGATAGAGCACTGCCAATTTTTGCTCTCTTGGGCACCGGCTGTTGATGGCAAACAGCATGACCGGGGAAAACAAAGAATTTTCTGAGATAACAATATGTGCTGTCATTGACAATGATCCAGTTAATGCATGAACCCAAACTTTTGAATAGAAGCAGATATCAAACTTGTCTTTGATGATCAACTACAAGTCAGGAGAAAGACAGTGAATATGTGAACTACTCCTTTAATGCTGTTAATACTGAATTACGACATATGTTTACTGTATTTCCTGGCAGTTTGAAGGCATTCCAGTCTACCCTCATGTGGGCCGCTTTTGGGAAATCATAGAGAAGTATAAAGTTTCCAAATTCTACACGGCACCCACTGCCATCAGGCTGCTTATGAAGTATGGAAGAGAGCCACTGCAAAAGTGAGTTAACTAATGTACACAGTACCATACGTGTGTGGTCTCATAGTGTCACTAAGGCTGCACAGTCAGCTCAGTTATCAGTGTTATGATTTTTTTTAGGTTTTTTAGAGGTTACACAGTAAATCTGCCAGTGTTAAATCAACACTATTAGAGTTAAATTAACACTGGGAGTGTTACATTTTGACACCCTCAGTGTTAATTTAACTCTAATAGTGTTGATTTAACACTGGCAGATTTACTGTGTACTGATGAAAGAATGTTGTTTACAGTGAAAATTCCAGCATGTTCAGTCTACATCTGTAATTCAATCAATTAATACAAACAGTAACTTTCCTATAAAAACCAAAACAAAACTGCTGACTTCCTGTGCACTTATAATAGAAGCCAATGGGCAGATGCTTGTGTTGACATATATTATAAGAGTGTTCAGTCAGCAGGTTACATGCTTTTTAAAGGTCAGGGAAACTTCAGAATAACTGGATAAAAACACTGGAGTTTTCCTTTAACAGCATGCACACTCACTGGCCACTTCATTAGGTACACACCTTGTGCATGTTATCAGCTCAACTGAGCATACAGGCGCACTTTGTAGTTACAGACTGTCGTCCATCTGTTTCTCTGTATACTTTATTAACCTCCTTTCACCTGTTCTTTAATGATCAGAACCCCCCACAGAGCAGATATTGCTTGGTTGGTGGATCATTCTCAGCACTGCAGTGACACTGATGTGGTGGTGGTGTGTTAGTGTGTGTGCTGGTATGAGTGGAGTTATAACACTGAAACTACAGAAGTGAAAATAGTGCACCAACCAAAACTACCACCAGTGAAGGACTAGAGCAAACTGTGCACCATCAGATGAGCTCCTGTCTCTGACTTTACATCTACAAAATGGACCAACATGGCAGGTGTGTCTAATAGAGGACAGTGAGTGTACAGGGTGTTTAACATCTACAGCATCTCTGCCGTGTCATCCATTCATACTAGCACAACACACACTAACACACCACCACCACATCAGTGTCACTGCAGTGCTGAGAATGATCCACCACCCAAATAATACCTATATACAGAGAAACAGATGGACTACAGTCTGTAATTGTACTACAAAGTGCATCTATATGATCACTCGAGCTGATAACACGGACAATGAGTGATACAAGGTGTGTACCTAATGTAGAGTGTGTAAGCTGGCTCAGTAATATGAAGCCACAACCACAATTTGTTTTCGGATTCTTTAAATTTAGTCAGGGATTGAGTTTTTAATTTAAAATAACTTTTTAGTCCTGAATAATATTGTACACTGCCATTATAGAACAGCTTTGCTTTTACAATACAAATACATACAATACAATACAATACAATACAATACAGCCCACTTTCATTTTTATTTAGTCTGCATTCATTTGTCTGATTCAGCCACTGATTCTGATTAGATGGCTGTGGTCAAAGTCTTCCAGAGAGCAGAGTCTGCTGTAGGTCTAACTTATTTAATTAAATGGCATGACATGGTTCATAGGGTTCATTCCACAAATTCTACTGGGTTCATTCAATGGACTTGCTGCTGTTACTGCCATCTACTGGAGACAACAGGCAATGCAAAATGGAGAAACTTCAAGAGTGAATAAATGGATCTTTGAAATATGGCTTCTTACATGTAATTGCAGTCTTTGGTCTTCTTGGTGTTCCTCAGTGCTCTTTGTGTGCTTGTCTCAGGTACAATCTGTCCAGTTTGAGAGTGCTAGGCACTGTGGGAGAGCCCATAAATCCAGAGGCCTGGTTGTGGTACCATGATGCCGTGGGACAGGGAAGATGCCCAGTTGTTGACACTTTCTGGCAGACGGAGACGGTAAAATGCACAAATTCAATAAACATCAATGAACACAATTAGAAAGCACACAAATGGCATGACATTACCATGCGTCCACTCCCACTGGCCATCTTATCACAACATCTGACCAAACAGGTGCATTATGATGCTTTACATGTACTGACTCTAATACAGCTTTTGTGTTGGTATGAGTTTATGATCACACCTACCTGTGCTGCTGAGAATGATCAATCTAAACATCTGCTCAGTTCTGTTGTCTCACTGACAGACAGAATGGGGGGTGGGGTAGTAAATTGTGCATCAACAGACAGGTTAAAGTCAGCAGCTGTAAACCTGTAATGCATATATATTGTAGGTGAACATGATGGAAATGGCCAATGACTGTAGATACAAAGTGTTTCTAATACAGTGGTAACCCTACTTACGAGCATCCCTACTAACGAGTATTCCAGGTAACCAGTCGAGATCTCGGAATATTTTTGTTCCAGGTAACGAATAAAATTCCAGCTAATGAGTAGCGTAAATTTCTTCAACTATGCCAAACCACTAGGGGCGCTGCAGTCGTAGCATCTCCTAGATGCTAGTGTAGAAGAAGAGGTCAAGTCAATACTTTTGACCGCTGTTCAGTAAAAGTGAATGTGGCTGTTGAAAGCGACGCTAAGGTAGCAAACGGTAGTGAACAGAAAGTTAGATACATTTTACTTTTACTTTTTATATGATAAGTGTAACCATGCCATACATGTACGCCCGTCCTCCTGTCCTCCTTAGCCGCCAGCCTATACGAGCGCCGTCTTCGTCTCATTTATGTTTTAAAAAACCCATATAAACACATTATTTAGCATATTAAAGTATACTGTATATTGGCCGGCTGACACGGATTAATCAGTTTTACATGTATTCTTATGGGGAAAATGTATCCAGCTAACGAGCAAATCAGCTAACGAGCTCGGCTCCTGCACGGATTGAACTCGTAAGTAGGGTTACTACTGTAGAGTGGAGTTATTTGAGTGCTAACAGTGACCCCTTGTGGAGAATCTTCAGAATACTAAACGTGAGTAAGTTACAATGCTGCTTTCATCATATTTACAAGAGGAGTACACATGATTGGCAATATTATATTTATTAGTGTGGAAACTCTGATTTAGGGGTGTGTCAGTATCAAAACATAACTGGGGCTGTTTGTATGTTTTCCCTACAGTAAACGGTAAAAGCTAACCAGGAGAACAGAATATATTATCACAGATATTGAGCTTGTGAATAGGAAAGGAAACAAAAGTCATTTTTCTTGTGATGTCATGAGATAAATGCTGTTGATGTTACTTTTGCTTCAATGTCTGTGTACAAAATGAATATTTCATCACTTTCTGGGTTCTTCTGGTTACATTTGTTGCTATTCCTCAACCATATGAGTACAAGTTGTGCACAAAATAATATAATAAAATAATGAGCCACTAATAAGCACAAAACTTTACTGTCTACTGTACTAGTCATGTTCAAAAATTAGAATATTGTGAAAAATTCGGTTTTTGTTAATAATTTATTTCAAAAGGTCATATTTATATTTATTACATGTAAAGTGACACATTTCAAGTCTTGCATGTTATAATGTTGATACTGCTGGAATAGTAATTTACTCAAAATGAATTTTTGTAATTTGAGATTTTGTATTTTCGTTAGCTATAAGCCAGTAAAACAAAAAAGGCTTGAAATGTGACTAATGAATATAATATATATGATATTTTACCATTTTGAATTAAATTATGAACAAAATTGAATGTTTTTAAATTATGAACCAAATTTTTGATGTGTTACTGTAAGGTCATCATGAAGTTTTAATACTGACATGTCCTCAAGTCAGAAACCCTTGACTCTTAGTTTCCTCCACTAGTAAACAACATTGTGGTGCCGTTCATCTCATAAATACAATACAGTGGTAACCCTACTTACGAGCATCCATACTAACGAGTATTCCAGGTAACGAGTCGAGATCTCTGAATATTTATGTTCCAGGTAACGAATAAAATTCCAAGTAACGAGTAGCCTAAATTAGTTCAAGTATGCCAACCGCTAGGGGTGCTGTGGTCGCTAAGATGCTACCGTAGAAGAAGAGGTCAGTCAATACCTTTGACTGCTGTCCAGTGAAAGTGAAAGGGAAAGTGAAAGTGATGCAAAGGTAGCAAAAGGTAGTGAACAAGAAAATTAGATACATTTTACTTTTACTTTTCATATGATAAGTGTAACCATGCTATACACGTACGCCCGTCCTCCTGTCCTCCTTAGCCGCCAGCCTACATGAGCACCGTCGTCGTCTCGTTTATGTTTTAAAAACCCATATAAACACATTATTTAGCATATTAAAGTATACTGTATATTGGCCGGCTGACACGGATTAATCAGTTTTACATGTATTCTTATGGGGAAAATGCATCCAGCTAACGAGCAAACCAGCTAACGAGCTCGGCTCCTGCACGGATTAAACTCGTAAGTAGGGTTACCACTGTATATCTGGCACAGTTTAGACGCAGCATTATAACTCACTCACCTTTAGCAGACTGAAGATTCTCCACAAGGTGTCACTGTTAACACTCACTTAGCTTGTGCAGTGTGTAAGTGTGTAAGTCAGTCACACTGTGTTACTAAATGTGTTACATACAAGATTAGTAACAACTTGAACATATTCTGTATCTAATACATGTGTTGTCTGTAGGGAGGTCATGTTCTGACTCCTCTGCCTGCTGCCACACCTCTAAAGCCAGGCTCTGCAGTAAGTTTATCCCATTAGATTTTACTGTTTTAACATGCAGTGTATAGCAATGAACAAATAGCGATGAATAAACAGATGTAATTACTGGATTACTGTGTTCAAGAACAGTAATGATCAAATCAATATCTTTACATACTGTAGTTTGGCTACATTACTGTGAAAGGTGGTAATGTGCAGTAAATGTTCCAAAACAATGTGTTTTAACTGCCTTTCTTGACATTAGACGTTGCCATTTTTTGGTGTGCTGCCTTGTATCCTGAATGAGCATGGAGAGGAGCTGGAGGGAGAGGCTGAGGGCTACCTGGTGAGAGCCACAGAACTGATTGTTTAGGCTAATCTGAGACTGTTTCATTCTAAATCACTAGTGCATCTCCAAATCAATCCAATCAAAAAGGTAAACTGTTATATATATTTTATATTCACTACATGTAAAGTGATATTTCAAGCCTTTATTGTGTTAATGAGGTCTCTGAGTATAAATGTATTCAGTAAATACGTAAAGCAGAACCTTGGTTGTCATTTGCGCTGGTTATTGTACAATTCAGTTACCGTAAAGTTTTTTCAGGAAAATTTTGTCCCAGTTATTGTTCATCTGCCCGGTTTTCATCAGCATACCCACGTGACTCGCCCCTTGCAAAAACAAAGCATCCACCCATGCATTTGTTGTTCCTTCTGGCTTTGTTTCTTGTTGTTTCTTGTTGATAACTCAAACACTAAAACACGTCACACTAAAGCGATGGTGCACAGCGCTACTGCCTGAAAACAGGTGTGAAAATAAAGAGTGGCCGAGAGTGAGTGTACAAAACAAAGGCTGCCGGCTGGACCACACTGGCACTCTCTAAAACAGAGCATAAACCTGTAAGAGTGATGTTAAATGTTTATCCGTTTCATTAGTCTTTTGTGTTTATTTCTCATTGTGTTCTGTATGTAAAACTATAGTTATTCTATATAAAATTTATTTTTGTTAATATTTTGGAGTGTCTGGAACAGATAAATTGGATTTACGTTATTTCTTATGGGAAATATTACTTCAGTTATCATTTATTTCATTTATCATCAGGCACTTTAGAACAGATTAATGACAAAAACCGAGTCTCCGCTGTATTCTAAAAAATTGAGATACTGGATTTCTGATTTTCATGAGCTATTAACAACAGTAAAACAAAAAATGCTTGAAATGTCATAAACTTT
The DNA here is from genome assembly GCA_036984385.1 of Crenuchus spilurus. NCBI lineage: Eukaryota > Metazoa > Chordata > Actinopteri > Characiformes > Crenuchidae > Crenuchus > Crenuchus spilurus. Next base: position 21,068 of record BRDA01005425.1, on the reverse strand, counting down.
GACAGTTTACCTGTTGAATTACAACCCACAGTATGAAAGATTCAAATAAAACTTTTTAAAGTTAAAAATTACTTTTATTTCATTGCCGTATTAACAATGTATGTATCTCCAAAAAGAATGTAATAAAGTGGTGTGGTAAAGTTTGTCTGAAGGAATGAAATGTTTAATGTCAGGTTTTCCAGAAACCCTGGCCGGGAATTATGCGAGGTGTATATGGAAATCAGGAACGTTTTGAGAACACCTACTTTAAGAAGTTCCCAGGCTTTTATGTGACAGGAGATGGTATGTTTTATACTGTACACTTCACAGGCTGACACAGAGTGTGTGTGTGTGTG
>BRDA01005425.1:0-18133 GCA_036984385.1 Crenuchus spilurus | reverse complement strand
ATTCCTCATCAATCTGAAGAACCCGTTCATCATGGAAATAACCCTTTGTCCAACCCAATGTTCATGGTTCTATACAGAACCATTTTCTTATGGCCCCGAGTAGCTCAGCAGGCTAAGACGCTGACACTATGACCAGAGGATCGTGAGTTCAAATCCCAGTCATGCTGTTTGCATCAACAGCTGGGGCCCAAGAGAGCAAAACTTGACAGTGCTCTCTCTGGGCAGGTAGATGGCGCTCTGTCTCTCACTATCACTCACACATTGCAATGTGGCTGGCTCAGGCGTCTACTAATTAGTCCATTCAGAGCTGGGAATCCTGCGCTTTCCTCCGAGCGCATTGGCTCCCCAGTGATGATGTATCAGCAGTAGTTTGAAAAGAGGTGGTGACTGTATCACACGCAGCAGAGGAGGCTTGTGCTTGTCTTCATCCTCCTAGAGTCAGGGACAGTGCAAAGTGATGGGGAGAGTTCCCTTGCGGATGTGATGGGTTAATTGGCTACTACTACATTGGAAGGGGATAAAAATTGGCAAAAAAAAAGAACCCATGAAGAACCATCTCTTTTAAGAGTGTAGGCTCTAATCTAACATTAGTGCTACAGCACTTTTTTTCACTGTTTATTTTTCAAAGACACACTGTAGTGGACAATGTTTGCATATATCTCATAATCTAGACATTAACAGGATTTATTGAGGTTGTTTTTGGACTCTTATTCTAGTGTTTCCACGATATCCTCAAATGATGTCTTGCAAAATATGTATGTTAAACTTCCAGCAGAGAGCAGCAGTTTGCAAGCATTTCTCAACTAGAGTAAGACTTTGATAAAGAAAAAGATTATATTATATTATATTATATTATATTATATTATATTATATCATATTTTATTTTATTTTATTATATTATATTATATTATATTATATTATATTATATTATATTATATTATATCATATTTTATTTTATTATATTATATTATATTATATTATATTATATTATATTATATTATATTATATTGTATTATATTGTGTTATATTATATTAGGCCAAGTAAAAAAAAAGAATTGGTGATCATCCCCTCGAAAAAGCACCCGCCACAATACTTTTCTACCATCAATCAAAAAAAAAAAAAAAAAAAAAAACCCTCCCCCCGACCCAAAAGTTTGGTGAAAAAGGATGATCACCAATTTTTTTTTTACTTGGCCTTATATAAGTGCTATAGTTTGAGTTTGATCTGCATCAGCAGCATTTGTGTATTTTATCATAATCTCCAGACAGACAGAAATGTTTTCTTTACTAATTAAAATGTGTCATATAGAATTCTAGTTAATCCCAAAATACAAATACATACCTACAGCTCTCTCTCTAACTCTCTCTCTCTCTCTCTCTCTCTCTCTCTCTCTCTCTCTCTCTCACACACACACACACACTCTCTCTTCTCTCTCTGTCTTTCTGTCTGTCTCTTTCTTTCTCTCTTTCTCTTTCTCTGTCTCTCTCTTTCTCTCTCTTTCTCTTTCTGTCTCTCTCTCTCTCTCTCTGTCTCTCTCTCTCTCTCTCTCTCTCTCTCTCTGTATATATATATAAGGTGGAGTATATATTTGGCAATATAAACATAAAACATTATGAACTTCCAGGTGTTCAGCGTGTTATATGTAGCCGTAGATGATTAACACTAAAATTGAATTAATAATGAGTTGTTTTAGAAGAATATTTCCAGGCAATATTAATAATATTAACCAATCTTCATAATTACACTTCTTATTGACTAAAACATGTAAAAGTACTTTTTGGTGTCTGGTTTATAAAGTTTAAGTCTGTAGTTTGTGTTATTTTGCTTATCTGACTCACTGTTCTCAGGTCACTTGTTAAGCACGGCGGAGGTAGAGGCAGCGTTATCTGAACACTCGGCCGTCGCTGAGGCTGCAGTGGTCAGTCGTCCGCACACAGTGAAGGGGGAGTGTCTGTACTGCTTTGTCACTCTGAAAGACTGCAGGGAATTCAACCACACTCTCATGGAGGAGCTGAAGAGGAAAGGTCCGGGGTTATCTGTAATCATAACCTGCTGATTTATAACTTTAAAGCTGTTTTTTCTGCATTGATGTGTTTTGTTTTGTCAGTGAGGGAGAAGATTGGCCCAATTGCCACTCCAGACTTCATCCAGAATGCACCGGGCTTGCCCAAAACCCGTTCAGGTGAACCTCAGCTGAGTTTGTCTTTTGTCTGCAGTACAAAGTACAAAGCAATGATACTGTCCTACTTCAACAGTACACACACACACACACACACACACACACACACACACACACACACACACACACACACTCACACAGAATTAGGATTGGCAATGTTATAATTCTTCTTTGCTCTACCATTGATATGTAGCAGATTCCTTATGTGGCAAGTTCAAGAAAATGGTCTTGTGAAAAAATGTCCTCATAACGCTCATGTGGACTACTTTTTAAGTGCATTTGTAGCAAACAGGGCTGGCTAGCATGTGCCTAAGCATAAATGCTGTTTGGGCCCTCCCTCTCCCAGCTGAGGATGGCAAAGTCTACCCAGGTGCCCTGTATGTGGAATTTGCCTTCCAGGGTAGGGACTTAAGTGGTGCCCCCATGGACACTTGGGGCCCCACGTACAGTGTGTATATGCGTAGGTGGAGCGCCAGCCCTGGTAGCAAAAATATTATTTCAATAAAGAGTAGGTGCTTCTAAATAAGTGGACAGTGAGAGTAGTAGTTCTGTTCATGGGCAAGTGTGAAGGACAAGTTCCTTTCTGAAATTGGAACAGAGCAGGTCTGGAAGCCCTCTCTCCTGGCACTTAGGCATGGTTTATTTGACAGATAAGACCACTGTTTCTTAAACCAGTTATATGTTATATCTGCTTTCCTCCTGCAGGTAAGATCATGCGTCGTGTTCTGAGACAGATCGCCCGGAATGAGAAGGACCTGGGTGACCTGTCCACTCTGGCTGACCCCAAGGTCGTGGAAGTGCTCTTGAGCCAAAGATGTGAAGCAGCAGCATGAGAGCACCCTGCCATCTTCTCTAAAGCTCTGACACCTGGTCCTGGAGCAGCATCAGGACCACGGTGACTCTCCTGAGTCCAGATCACAACTAGAAAGAACACTTGTCTTTCTTAGGTCACCTTCAATTTTCACAGGACAATAATAAGGTGATCAATTGGTGCAGACCACATAATTTTTGCAGTGATGTCACACCGATGTTCTGGACCAATCCAACATTCTTAGTACCTGGATGCCAGCAATATATTTTGTAATAATTTTCTAGCTGCTTTGTCTCTAAATGTGAGGTATGTGTACACTAAGCTTTGTGAGATGTTTATTAAGATCATAATTCCAAATGCAGAAGAATTGATGCAGGTTAAGTGTAAACTTTTACTTTTGTGTGCAGTAGTAACACTGTGTTTGGTTTATGCACTTGACACATTATTGATCATATCACAAACACTACAGTGAATCCTTAGCTCAAAGTGGCTGTCAGAGCCTGTTTTCTTTTCATAAAATAAGTTTTACTGATTGTATTAAACATAATTTTCATAACAAAGCCTGTCTTTAATTTTTTTAAACAGCATCCATAAATGATTGAATTTGATTTGGTAAGAAAAACTCAAATTAAGCATGTCTACCCCGATGCATAACAGTTTTTGAACATTTTTGAATTTTCTATATTAAATTTGACCTAAAACTTAAACAAATTGTCACACAAGTGATAAATGTGGAAAAAAGAAGAACCAATCAAACAAATGACACAAAATTATTTTATTATTCTACTTGGTCATTTATTTATTTAGGAAAATGATCTAAAACTTCATGTCTGTGAGTGGCACATGTATGTGACCCTTTAGCATTAGCAGATATTTTGAAGGTGAAATTTGAGTCAGGTGTTGTCAGCAAGTGGGATGACAATCAGGTGTGAGTGGACGCCCTGTTTTATTTAAAGAACAGGGATCTATCAAAATATGATATTCACAACACATCTGTGGAAGTGTATCATGACATAAACAAAGGAGATTTCTGAGGAGCTCAGAAAAATAGTTGTTGATGCTCATCAGGCTGGAAAAGGTTACAAAACATCTCTAAAGAGTTTGGACTCCACCAATCCACAGTCAGACAGATTGTGTACAAATGGAGGAAATTCAGGACCATTGTTACCTCCTCAGGAGTGTCGACCAACAAAGATCACTCCAAGAGCAAGGCGTGTAATAGACACTGAAGGCCTCTCTCACATTGACTAATGTTAATGTTCATGAGTCCACCATCAGGAGAACACTGAACCACAATGGTGTGCATGGCAGGGTTGTAAGGAGAAAGCTGGCAAAAATATTTTCAGTTTAAATGAGAAGTTTGGAGAAAAAACTGCATTTCAGCATAAAAAAAAACCCATCACATCTGTGAAACGTGGTGGTAGTATCATGGTTTGGGCCTGTCTTTTGTATCTGGGCCACGTCAGCTTGCCATCACTGAGGGAACAATGAGTTCTGAATTATACCAGCAAATTCTAAAGGTAAATACAAGTAGTTTTACTAATGCAAATACTATGAGTAGTACGAAGTATTACTTTGGTAAAAAACAGCTGCATTACTGTAGTATTACCATTTTAGTACATCAAGACAGTATAATCATGTCTTTTTTGCTAGATAAGTAAACATTCATATTGCATGCATAAACATGCATAACTGGTGGGCTCACAGATTCCAGATATGCTAGTGGAAGTGAAAACGCATCAATGTCAGCATAAAATAATCATCTGTATTGAAGCTGTGGACCTCCTGCGAGTCCAAATGTTAGGAAATCCAATTCCCACTTATTCAATTTGTAAAGACGGTCACAGATTGAGATGGGATTATGCTTTGGAGTGATGGCATGTGCATTTGTGTATGTCAGTGTGTGTGTGTGTGTGAGTGTGTGTGCACATTTTTGGAGAGACTAATTAAAATGATGGCTAAGAGCTTATATTTGCATGTTAAGTAATACTGTGCTATTAGATTAAAAAGGGATGTTCCATCTAGCCCACTTTGCTGTAGCAGGACATCCCGGGCAATTCAACGGATTGAAAACAGAAGAACTGGGCAATGAGATAAGCATGGAGACTCGTTCATGTAAATGAGATCAGCTAATTGCATTGTGCTGGCTCAAAAGTCAACCGGGGAATCAAACAAGAGCCCTGAATAAGAGAGCTGATCATAAGATAAGACGATGTATCAGTGAATGGGCTCCATGAAGCTCAGAGTAGAACAATACAGAAGATAGGCTCATTTGATGGACTAGCTTTATGACAACACTAAAAGGAAATGTCTGCAGATGACACAATTTATTTCCTCCAAGGCATGAAGCTGATATACTGGGCTAAATACCTAGCATCAGCGATAATGCAATATATAGCTGGCTATAAATTTATTGCTGGAGTAATTCATCGGTATTTCTTTGCCAGTTTCAAGAAAGAAAAATGTATGTAGTAGTGAGTTGCTGACAAGTACATCTTCTAGCTTCATTTTGTTGGTGTACAGTTAAATACTAGTGGATTTTCCAACCACCATTCCACTATTCCATTATTATGTAAGTAAGTAAGTAAAATTAATTTAAATGGCACTTCTTTCAGATATGAGTGCTTTACAACGACATTGTAAAACATAAAACACAAGCATCTACATAATAAAATACACATACAGACATATTAAAACACAGCCAAAAAGACAATAAAACACCTAATAACACAAACAACTGCAAACTACACCCAAATTTCTTAAATCTGCATGGATAGCAGAGACCCAAGGCTATTAAAAACCACTGGAGTAACCTTAACAGGGCCAATGATATTAACCTCAGTTTTTTCTGCATTGAGCTGCAAAAAATTATTTACTATCCAGTCCCTAATAACTTCCAAACAGTCCACAAGCCTACTTACACTATGAAACTTATTAAGTTTAAATGAAATATATACTTGGATATCATCAGCAAATAAATGATAGACAATACTAAAACTATTAATAATCTGTCCCAGAGGCAACATATAAAAAGAAAATAACAGTGGCCTCAAAACTGAACCTTGTGGAACACCACAAGGTAGTGGAGCAGAGTCAGACCTAACATCCCTAAGAGTCACAGTAAAATGTCTCTCAGTTAAATATGATTTAAACCAATCTGATGCTATGCCTGATATGCCCACCCAATCATGTAACCTATCTAACAAAATTTGATGGTCAACAGTATCAAACACAGAGAGCTAAGATCAAGTAAAACTAAAACAGAACATTCACCTGCATTAGAAGACATTATTAAATCATTGGAAATCCTCAGAAGTGCAGTCTCTGCTGAATGTCCCTTTTGAAATCCTGACTGATACTTATCATAAATATTAATGTTCTCAAGAACAGCAGTACCTACCTAGCTTTCTCTAGGATTTTTAATAAAAATGGGAGTGTAGATACAGTATAGGTCTAAAACAGTATGCAGGACTAATATTAGACATATACGACCCAGTCTGAATATTAGACCTAATAGCCGTTACCCTATCAACAAAGCTAACACTGTAACAGGTGGCAAAACAATATTGTTATATATCTCAAACAAGATCTTTGGATTTCTCTTAGAAGATGAAATTAAATTAGCAAAATAAGCAGAACAAACATTCTTTACAAAACATTTAAGCTGAGATGAAGATCTTTTAAGTCAATGTGGTGTACTTCCAACCTAGAAGACTTCCATAACCACTCATAACTACGGCACTTCTGTCTTTAATGAATGAACCTCATCAGTTATCCATGGAGCATTGTTATTGAAGGCTCTAGTGGCTTTTACTGCAGATAAAAGATACTGAGATTTGTTCAGTATTGTAGAACAGTATTGTAGAACAGTATTAAAGGACTGCATTAAAAACTCAACATCTTTACAATTTAGGTCAAAATTATAACTATAATGAGCTAAAAACTGATCAGTTGATTCATAGTAGCCTTTCCATCTACCATCCATTCCAAGTTTTTGCACATTTAGCATTGAGTTTTTGAAACACAAAAAAGGGTTGATGGAAAAAGTTTTTATTTTAATAAACGATGATGTATGAAGCTGTAAGTCTGGTCAATGTAATGTTATATTAGCTTTATTCGTATGGCTTGACATAAAGTGTATATCCAGCAGTGAACTGGTGTTACACCAAATGTTTTCCCACTACCCTATAATCCACACAAGTGACCAGCTTATATAAAGCAATAGTGATTCTCTGTAATGTGAAAAATCTTGGTTGAGCTTTGAGTTTTAGTGCACGTCTAGATGCATGTCTGTTTTCCAGTGCAGTGGAAAAGTTACTCACATTTTAGTGCTGAGATGCATAAACTAAAGAAAATGAGTTTACAGCTTGCGTGACATCTCTGACCTGCAAATAACACATAAAATATTAAAAAATGGTTCTTCTAAAAGTAAAGGCTGAGTTAAAACTCTACATTTACATTGTTTTAATGCCATCCCATGTATGAAAAATCATACATGCACATTACGTTTGAGAAACATTTGGATGGAAATCAGGCCTGTGATTGGTCAGTAATTTAAGGAAATATGTTAACAAATGAAAAAGCTGAGAAAATGGTAAAAATTGTAATACTGTATTTATGTTAGCATTTAGTAAACTTGTGATGAAAATGAATGAAGTATTAATTCTTTATCATTTTTTATCCATAACAATATTGGGGTGGCTAGAGGTACCCAAGCAGGCTTTAGTGTCGACTGCCCAAATGTTCAGAAATGTCACTGGTCAGTGGGGCAATCACACATTTTGCAGAGGAGCCCACTGTTGACCTCTAAACAGGACTGGTACTCATTATGCGGACTGATCTTGGCTCAGATTTATCTGTAATCATGATGGTAATCATCACTAACTGATCAGCACTTTAATTCCTGAGGTGGTTTTGTAAACAGTCTCAAATGGCAACAGCTAGACAGTGAGTTTCATAGTTTTGTTCATTTTTATAGCTCACAATAAGACACACAAGTGTCCTAAACTACACTGATTCATCTGAGAGATCTTCACTGAGTGTGAATTATGTTGGTTTATTTGTAATTTTTACAGAAATGACAGGGCTATTTGAATGACTACTGAGTACTAGTGTTTGTTAGCAATGCCAGACTAATAACTCGGTCAACTGACTGTACCGAGTCTGGAAAACTGCACATTTGACTGTTGCTACTCTTCTCTTTTGGAGTGAATGCTCTGCTACTGACTCAGCCTGACTTCCATCATGTGTGCTGTGTCAAAATGATGTTCTTTTCCACTCCAACTCTGTCTGATGTTATTTCAGCAGTGTGTGTTTGCTGTGGGGAAAAGCTGGCTCACTATACCAGGCTTCTGTACACATCACTGCCTTATAAGATATGTAATCTTATCTGACACAACACTGAAGTCTTATTGTAGTAGAAAAAGCTCCATCACAGAGGACGGCCAGCCTTTGGAAGGTTACCTTGGTGTTTTTAAGTACACACAACACACACACAGGCTTCCAGTGTCCAGGCGGGCCCAGCCCAAATAATTATATACTGGAAAACTTGGTTTTGCTAGAGAAATAGTGATTTTTAGGGAAAGAAACTGGTATTCAAAGGCCTGTTTATACGAGTATATATATATATATATATATATATATATATATATATATACAGTGGTATGAAAAGGTTTGGGCTCCCCTGATAATTTTCATGATTTTCTTTTATAAATCATTGGTTGTTTGGATCAGTAATTTCAGTTAAATATATAATATAGCAGACAAACACAGTCATATTTGAGAAGAAAGTGTGCAATAATTATTTAAACACAATTATGCAGGGGCACCTCAACTGAAAAATTACATCATATTTAGGAGATCCTCCTTTCCAGAAATAACAGCCTCTAAACGTTTCCTATAGCATCCAATGAGAGTCTGGATTCTGGTTGAAGGTTTTATGGTTTCTGAGCCTGGACAGCCTGATTTAAATCACACCACAGATTTTCAATAATATTCAGCTTTGAGGACTGAGATGGCCATACCAGAACGTTGTACTTGTTCCTCTGCATGAATGCCTTAGTAGATTTTGAGTGTTTAGGGTCTTTGTCTTGTTGAAGTGTCCAGCCCCAGTGCAACTTCAACTTTGTCACCGATTCTTGAACATTGTTCTCAAGAATCTGCTTATATTGATTGGAATCCATGCGACCCTCAATTTTAACAAGATTCCTAGTACCTGCACTGGCCACACAGCCCCACAGCATGATGGAACCACCACCAAATTTGACTGTGGGTAGCAAGTCTTTGTCTTGGAATGCTGTGTTCTTTTTCCGACATGCATACCATGCCTTGTTATGTCCAAATAACTCAATTTTAGTTTAATCAGTCCACAGCACCTCATTCCAAAATGAAGCTGGCCTGTCCAAATGTACTTTAGCAAACCTCAAGTGACTCTGTTTGTGGCATGTGTGCAGCCACTCATTGTGCAAAGTGTGCTGAATAGTTGAACGATGCACAGTGACACCATCTGCAGCAAGATGATGATGTAGGAGTTTGGAGCTGCTCTGTGGGTTGACTATGACTGTTCTCACCGTCCTTCGCCTCTCTGAGATTTTTCTTGGCCTGCCACTTCGGGCCTTAACTAGAACTGTGCCTGTGGTCTTCCATTTCCTAACTATGTTCCTCACAGTGGAAACTGACAGCTGAAATCTCTGACATAGCTTTTTGTATTCATCCCTTAAACCAATCTTTGTGTTCATTTGAGAGTTATTTTGAGGCTCCCATGTTGCCACACTTCAGAGAAGATGCAAAAAGGAGAAAAACATGCAATTGACCACCTTAACCCTTACTCATAATTGTATTCACCTGTGTATGTAGGTCAAGGATCAATGAGCTTAAAAAACAAATTTTGTGTTCCAATAATTAGTGCTAAAGGTATTCAAATCAATAAAACGACAAGGGTGCCCAAATTTATGCACCTGCCTAATTTTGTTTAAATAATTATTGCACACTTTCTGTAAATCCTATAAACTTCATTTCACTTCTCAAAAATCAATGTGTTTGTCTGCTACATGATGTATTTAACTGAAATTGCTGATCCAAACAACCAATGATTTATAAAGGAAAATCATGAAAATTATCAGGGGTGCCCAAAACTTTTCATACCACTGTAAGTAGACTCATATTTTATTCACAATAGAACATAGAACACCTGACTCTCCACTATGCTGCATTATTCATTAAACTGTGAACAGATCAAAAACAGATCAAAAACATGCCAGCTTGCAAATGAAATTAACAGGAGTATTGAGGTCAAACATTTCCTTCTGTTAGTATGAGACAGAATACTCCCTCCAGTGGACACTTAAATAAGTCACTCTTCTGCTCTCTGGCTAAATCAGATTTTCCTGGAGGACATGATTAGGTCTCGGCCTAATTCACTTTACAATATCAGTTGCAGATGGCTACTATGAAGCTATTAAATTTTCATTTTCTGACCCTTGCGGTCTTCATTTTAGTCTTGAATTATGTGGTGATTTCAAAGGGAGGCTTTAAAGGGGAATTCCACCAGCTTTTCAAAAATTCAGCATAATTATAAAGATGAAAAATAGTTATTCAGAATGATTTAAAGTGAAATGTTCCATTCTCCTGAAGTTCAGAGTCAAAATTATTCACAGTGGTATTGACAGGAACCAGGCATCTGAAACTCACAGAGCACTAACACAGCCTGTCATTTGGTTACAGGCCGAGATTGGGGTTGTAGGCATTGCAACCTCCTGCAACAGCCTCTACAATTCACATGAAAACATTCAAAGCATATCTGAATGACTGAAACATCAGTAGAATTCCCTGTCAGCTGCATCGACTTTAGATTGGAAACCCAGTCACAGCATTGCAATGAGGATAATCGCTGAATGTGTGTGGGGGAAGGATGTGAAGTGTGTGTTGTGCAGGTGTAGACTGTGATGCTTCGGGTTTCTAATGGAGACAGCTGGTGGAGTCTGCAAGGTCAGCAGCATCTCTGAAGCAGCAGGCTGGAATGTATACACATGTTGGTGTTACTACATTACTGAGAACTGTCATGATTTCCAATATCAAAGGTCTTCACAAAAGGTGCTTCTAGCCTGTTTTAAAATAACAGACAAAAGTCTTTTTTTATGTATTTTTTTTCTCATAGCTGAAATAAAAAACAATCCCCCTCCCCCGCTACTTCACAAATGATATAATACACTCTCTCCTACCACCACCCACCCCTTCCTGAAGCCGTGCATGTACACACTTGAGTGTCAGGGTTTGCAGGTGAGTTCAGTGAGTAGTCCCTAGATGCTGAAGCCATTTTTCCTAAACAGTAAGAGATTTAGCTCTACAATAGTTCATATGAACAGGCTAAAAACTTAGCACTTTGAGATTTCAGTAACACTTTATAATTAACTTAATACTAACTTTCATTAATAGCTCATTAACTAATGATTAATAACTGTGAATAAATCATTAGTTCATGAGAATTTCATTAACAAATGATTTACTAATGATTTGTTAACATTTGAAAAATGTAACTGTAAACTGTCATTAATATTTGTTCATGTTCAAATTCTCATGAACTAATGATTTGTTTACAGTTATTAATCATTAGTTAATGGCTTATTAATGAAAGTTATTATAAAGTGTTACCGAGATTTCCTTGAAATGTAAAGTGCATCACAAATAAAATGTAGTATTATTATTATTATTATTATTATTATTATTATTATTATTATTATTATTATTCAGTCATTCATTCATTATCACTATTATTATTATTATTATTATTACTACTACTACTACTACTACTACTACTACTACTATTATTATTATTATTATTATTATTATTATTATTATTACTACTATTATTATTATTATTATTATTATTATTATTATTATTATTATTACTACTACTATTATTATTATTATTATTATTATTATTATTGTTATTATTATTATTAAAAGCAGAGCTGTCCACAGATTGTAGTGATATGACCTATTTATGCAGTGATGTCTTTTTTTTTATTTCTTTATGCTAAAGCAGATAATGTTCTTGCTACTGTGGGAGGAAAGTTATCTAAAAATGTTTTTTTGTGTCCTGCAGTGTTATTACCATCATATCTGCTGATAAGATGAAATAAAATGAAAGTAACACACTTGCCACCTGTGTTATAGTTTGTGTGGGTGGTGGTGGCTGGTAGGTGATTGGTGTGGTGTCTGCAGGGCTGCTAGTCTATTCCTAGAATCACCCCTGCAAAAGACTAAAAGCAAGTACGCGCATATACATAATTATCAATGGTGCTAAATGGTAGATTAGAATTCTTGTAAGTGAAGTCATTTAAATGAATGAAATGTAACTCAGATAAATTAGCTCAATGCTCTACCATGACTGATGGATTAATTATATCTTCAACAGAAGGCCTGCAGTGTGATAGCAGAAATGCATTCCTATTCATGTTCTGAGATATTGATTGTGAATTATTGATTAATTGACTGGCACTCTTCTGTGAGCCTTTCAGATCAGTGTACCATGATGAGATACAGATGAGAGGCTGTTTAAGGGATGGGGTCAATGGACAGGGCATCAATACACCAGATAACCTCAAAGTGAGCCTATCCATCTTCTGAAATGATCTTTTTTATTGCATTAATAAGATGCAACCATCAGCACTCAGTGTAATCCTCCTCAGAAAAGTTTAAATAAATACATTTACCTCAGACTACCATCATCACTCAGTAACAAAGGTGTCAAAAGTGTTGACATTCATTACTCAGGTAGAAGTATAGATACTGGGGTTTAAAAAGACTTTTATAGAAGCTGAAGTATCAACGTAAGGTTTTTACTCAAGTAAAAGTACAAAAGTTCTGGTTTTAAAACTACTTAAAGTATAAAAGTAAAAGTAATGTAAGGAAAACTTAGGCTGTGCCACAGGGGCATATAGTGCACTACCCCACCTCCCATCCCCAAAATACATTTTATCTAAAAGCTGTAATGACTATAATGTTATATTAAAATGGTAATGTTGACATTTTTGGGGATGTACTGGCTTCCTGTCTTAGCTGCATATATACCCCTGAAAAATAAAAACATTTTAGTCATTTAAATATGTTAGTGAACCATATATGTGTAGTACTGAGCTTACTGGAGAGTGACGAGACACGTGACGTGCAGGTGTGATGAATGGCTTACCAATAGGTTATCAGAATGGTATGTTTATACTTATCATCCAACCACAGTCACATTCACTCTTTCTGGATGCCGCAGTTTATCTGGAGAGGATGTTTTTTAAATGATGACAAACCAAAATGAAATACGTAGAAATAACGAGGCTGTTTTTAAATGTAAGGAGTAGAAAGTACTAATAATTACATGAAAATGTAAGTAAGTAGAAGTAAAAAGTCGTCTGAAAATATTTACTCCAGTAAAGTATAAATAACCAAAATTTCTACTGAAGTATAATAAAGTATTTTTACTTCATTACTTGACACCTCTGCTCAGTAAATCTCCTCAGAAAAGTTTAAATGTAAATAAATTTACCTCAGACTAACATCATCACTCAGTAATCCTCCAGAGATGTTTTTTTTAACTCTGGGTACTCTCTGTCCACTAGGGTATATCATTTGTACAGTACTTATTGTAGTGCATTATAGTGTACTGTTGGACTGTTACAGTGAATCTGGATATTTTCTCAGTCTGTTGTTGCAGCTGCTTTGCATCAGTGGGGGCAATGCTAAAAGAGTAACAAAATAATCAAAAAGGCTGGCTGAGTTTTGGGCTGTGGGCTGTTCACTGGAAGGCTTTGATGTGATGGAAAAGAGGTCACTTAACAAACTCACTGCTATCCTGGACAACACATCACACCACTCCATGACTTACTGGTCATACAGTGGAGCATTTTCAACAACAGACTCATTCAGTGTTTGTACCAACAGAGATCACACTGGACATCACCTGTTCACTGTGTCAGGACATTTTTGTACACTGAGTCACTAACTTTACAGTTAAGTTTACAAGAAGTCTCCAATCATATCATTATGGACAGCCACTCTTTCTGTCTGTCTGTCTGTCTGTCTGTCTATCTATTTTTCATAGTGTTTACTATTCTTGTCTCCAACTTGTACATCGATCATCCATCCATCTATTCATCCATCCACTGATCCACTGATCCATCGATCATTCATCCATCCATCCATCTTCCATCCATCCATCCATCCAACCATCCATCCATCCATCCATCCATCCATCCATCTATCCATTCATCCATCCATCTATCCATCCATCCATCCATCCATCTATCCATCCATCCATCCATTGATCATTCATCCATCTATCCATTCATCCATCTATCCATCCATCCATCCATCCATCTATCCATCCATCCATCCATTGATCATTCATCCATCTATCCATCTTTCCATCCATCCATCCATCCATCCCTCCATCCATCCATTGATCATCCATCTATCTAGCCATTCATCCATCCAACCATTCAGATGATCATCCATCTATCTAGCCATTCATTCATCCATCTATCCATCCATTCATCAATCATCCATCCATCTATCCATCCATCCATCCATCGATCATCCATCCATCCATCCATCCATCCATACATCATCCATCCATCGATCATCCATTGATCCATCCATCCATCCTTGTTTCTTGACAGCTATAAAATGTCTTAGCCCAGTAATATTGCACTCTGTTGTCAACACAGTTCCACACACACCTTCCTTCTTGACTTTAAAGTGGATTAGATACCATACAACACGATTCTGCAATTTGGTTCAGGGATCCAAGCATCTTTAAAAATGCTTGAACGCAATAAAAATATTCCTAAAAGACTATTTTCCAAATATGTATCATCGTATTATAATTTTGCAAGGTTTTATGGATGGGTTAATAAACTCCATAAAAACTCCATAAACTTTGATTAAACAAAACAAAACAAAACAGACATATGTAAGACACATCACAACACATACTGAAGATAATTCATTACACAGTGCTGAACCTTAACTAAACTTTTTTTTGAGTACTCAGACCCTCTAAATCTACTTCCAGCCAGTTTGGTACTTTGATCTCCCTGTTGGCTCCCCATTACACTTTTTTTAAAACAGAGGACTAGCAGCTCCCCCTGGGGGTCTCTGGCTTTATTTTAGGATCAATTCCACTTGTTTGAAGCTAAAATCTCAAAGAAAGCAACCAAAAACAAAGACAGAGTCTACCATAAGCCAAAGACAATGATCAAATTACATAGCAAAGCCCTGATACATGACAGCTCCCTGTTCACTCCCATTTAGGCTGCCTTGGAAATTACATTTGAACACAGCAGTGAGTTTCTTTCCTTATTAAACAATAAACTTGTCTCTGGTATGAATGATTCACTTACTCATCCCCATCTCCAGCGTGCCATCATTTTCTTTAGTGCCTCACTCTCGGCGCCTCTCCATCAGTGTCTTCCTTCATGACTTTGAGCTCTGCATTAATTATTTACCTGCCATTTCCTCGGCCTCAAAGAAAGGGTTCCCTCTGCTATGACTTACAGTTTCAGTTACACACCCTGCAGTGTAGAATATGAGCATAACATCACATCTGATCTGCTAAAATGGGTTAAAAAGGTGGTGAAGTGAAGGGGTAGCTCAGTAGACTTTTAGGAGTTCAGCCAAACTAGGTCTTAGCACCACCAGTTCCTGTACACCTGACCGACTGTGGTGTTAGGACACAATTCAGGTTTTCAAATCTTTCAGTGACACATAAATATAAGATTACTGTTACATGCATGGCTTACAAAGAATGTTAAATATTAATGGAGACTTGCAACTCATTTGAACTTTGTTGCTGGTAAATGTCAAGTCAACTCAAGTCAAATTTATTTACTAACAAAACACAAAAGTCCCAGTGAGCAAGACAACAGTGGCCAGACTCCTTCAGAGATGGAGGAATAAACCTTTGGAGGAACCAGACTAGCATGGTGACTCATCCTCCTCTGGTCAACTACTTATAAGTTGTTGATAGACAGTCATCCTACAATCCTATGATGCTGTTGGAGTGCACTGATATGGCGACAGTAGTGAAACAGGAATGGTAGTAATAATAATACTAATAATAATGATAGCAACAAATAGAGTCCATATGAATTTGAACGTGGTCAGTAGTGTAGGGCATCTGGAGAAGGTCAGAGTAGCTGGTGATTGGTGAACAGCTGGTGTACGGTAGGTATCATGCAGAGAAAAAAAAATTGTCCCAGTTATCATTCATCTGCCCAGTTTTCATTCAAGTGCCCGTGTGACTCGCCACTAATTTTGTGAAAACAAAGCATCTACCCACATGTTCATCACAAACCCATGCTTTCATCTTTCATTCTGGCTTTGTATCTCATTGTTTCTCATTGATAACGCTCAAAACAAGTTAAATCACATCATCAAAGCATAAACCTGTAAGAGTGATGTTAAATGTTTATCCATTTCATTAGTCTTTTGTGTTTATTTCTCATTGTGTTCTGTATGTAAAACTATAGTTATTCTACATATAAAGTATTTTGTTAATATTTCGGAGTGTCTGGAGTAGATTAACTGGATTTACATAATTTCTTATGGGAAATATGGCTTCAGTTATTGTTCGTTTTGGTCATCGTCAGACTTTAAAATGTAATGTTCAACTGTATTTAGACTGTAGGTACTACATTTGAACCAGGAGACACTACGCGACCAGTCAAGCAGTAGCTTTTTCAGTATGCGAGCGTGTAGTATCCATCCTGGTTTACTATAAATTTCCTAGTCCAGTGAACCCCTGGATCTGCATCTTTTATAATGGAAAGTACTAATTACCAAAAGCTAAACTAAATGAATACGTTTGTAAGACATATTTCTAAAATTTAAATACTATTAAAATAATATATTTCTCTAATAAATCTTATTTAAACAATCTTACACTTACTCAGATGCAGTCTATAAGGCAAAACGTGTTTGGAGTCAAAATATGCTTCTTTACTTCAGAACTGGAGCTAAAATGCTAATGTTGCTAACAAGTAACACAACTACCTAAATAACTCAGCAGTTCATCACCAAAACCAATCTTAATCTGCACCAGATCTTATTTAAGGTCTCAGAGGGTAGTCAGACAGTTTAGGACACAGTATAATGTGAGTTTTAAAAATGAACAAAAATTTGTGTAGCTGCAGGCTACAGATGCCATCTTAGACAACTGAACAGGAAGTGCTGATCTAGAATCTTATTTTAGTGACAATTACCATTATTAATATGAAGGAATGTGACCCAAGATCAGTCTTGGATCAGCATCATTGCTGTCTGAAGTAGCTTATAGCAGTGGTGGTGTTTTATTCACTTTTATAGATCACAATAAGTCATAAAGTACCCAGCAATGGTTTGTCACCCTGTCCTGGGCTGGGACAGTCTGTAATCCCCTGCCCTGCGCCCAGTAAGAGGGTACAGGACTGACTGCGACCCTGATCAGAATTAGGTGAATAAGACAATTGATGGATGGATGAAAGTCATAACGCATCCACATCAACCAGTCTGTGGGACTAAACTAACTGCTGCCTAGTAAATTTGGACTCCTGGTGACCATATTTCTCTAGAACATCGTGGTTGCATCTGAAATCATCTACTTCTGTACTGCATAGTAGGTGACAGCAGTTGGAGAGAATTATCTACTGTTTACATTTTGCATCACTGTGCTATCCCATGATTCAGTGTCAAGCACTTAAGTGAGCACTAGTTTAAAACTCTTATTGTAATGCTCTTATATTGTGTTTAATTGTGTATCTTTCCTTTTTTCTAGGTATTAATGATGGTTTAGTTCTAACAGTGTCTGAACTGAAGATTGCATGAATACTGCATGTTCACATACTAAAAAAGTCTATTGCTTGACTGATCGAGTAGTGTCTACTGGCTTGAATGTAATACTACCTACAGGGGTTGGACAATGAAAGTGAAACAGCTGGTTTTAGACCACAATAATTGATTAGTAGGTGTTGGGCCTCCTTTTGCAGCCAATACAGCATCAGTTCATCTTGGGAATGACGTATACAAGTCCTGCACAGTGGTCAGAGGGATTTTAAGCCATTTTTCTTGCAGGATAGTGGTCAGGTCACTACGTGATGCTGGTGGAGGAAACCGT
>BRDA01005423.1:0-12608 GCA_036984385.1 Crenuchus spilurus | reverse complement strand
AAAAAAAAAAAAAAAAAAAAAAACGGTCGGGTGCTTTTTAGAGGGTCGGGCGGGGATGATCACCAATTCTTTTTTTTTACTTGGCCTTATTTTGAAAAAAGGAAATTATTCATGTATTGTAGACAAAAATAACACAAACAATGCAAGTTTTTTCACAAGCAACAGGAATTAAGATCTTTTTAAACTGCCAGGCACACAGCAGCATTTAATGATGAAAATGATAAGGAAACTAAGCAATTCCTTCTACACTTTTAAATCAAAATGCAATTTAATATTATACTTGATTCAAATATTTCAAAATTAAATGTAGCTAAACTACCATTTCTGCATTTGAACTTTAGCACTGAGCACTTCACAGATCCCCCAGTTACTCTAGTTTAACTTTTTAACCTGTGACTAGGCCGCCATCTTCATCACCATCATCTTCCTCTTCTTCCCGATCCTGCCGCTGGTCTTGCGTGACTTCCTCGTCATCGTCTGAGTCTGAGATTATTACACACTCGTCTCCATTACTGTTGTCTGGTGGTTTGGGTGTGCTGTGAAGCAAGACGAACTGACTGAATGATTGGCGGACTGATTTCCTTACATTTCAGTAATTTGCAAGCTCTAAATCACACAGAAATTTGGACAGACACACAAATGTCATGTAAGGTGAAATCGTGTTTGTGTAAGTCAGACAGAAAATTAACATATGGACATATAGGGTGCATTATTACCTGCCATTTTGTCGTGGCTCCCAAAGTGGGGTCAGGTAGTACCTAAGAGGGTTTCTGTACAGATCATCTTTCAGGATCTATACCAGAAAAAAGGCACAGCATGCTATAGGTTGTGATTATACATATTATCTGTCCTGTGCCTAATGTGTATTCTGGAGGACATGTCTAACTTACATATTTGAGAAGTTGTCTGACTGATGTGTTTTTGAGATCTCATATGCATGAGCTCTTTAACTGGGAAGCTCTTATGCTCCTTGGAACCACCAGTGGTTCCAGACTCACATTTCACACTCATAACTGAGGAATAACTCAAACAGTTTGTATTGTTTGCCAAGTAGTTACTGGTTAATACTCCTTACAGTGTAATAAAAGCCAGGAGCGTAAGAGTGTCTTTCTACTTGTTGAGTGTTTATCAGTGGTATACGGAACTCTGTGGAACTTATGTACTGTAGATCCACTGGACCTTTCTAGTAAACAAAAATTATACCTGTGCTATGTCATCCCTCCCAGGACTGCTATGGTCACTGAACCAGTGGAAGAAGCTCTGATAAACTCCTTGTGAAGTTCGCCTTGGTTCTCCATTTCCTGTCAAATTCTGGCCACGGTGCCAAAGGATTGGATTTGAGAAAGACACTGGAGATCCTGAGAATAAAGTAAATGAAGCAAAATTATAGCGATATGTAAAAAGGCTATTATATACTGTTTTACAGAAACCATTACTTCGATATGATCCTCTCATAAAAAGTATTGCAAAAATGTGATAATAAGAATAAGACTGCTGTTGATGGTGTATAATACAGTGTGGGACATCTCACCTCCCATTCCAAGATGGAGCTCTTTCACTATTACTTTGTTCTGAAAGAATGGATTCCGTCGGAAATGGAAGCAAATTCGGTAGCCAAGCTTGTTGTTTTTGAAAGTCTCAATCTGTGTGAGACGCAGTAGTACAAAATAACACAGAGGTGCAGATGTGTGAAAATTACATTTATGGGACAGAACAAATCATTTTTGGAGAATTACACTAGAGTCAACAAGACTGGAAACTTTACCTCCAAATTGGTCATGTAGCTGAGAGCATCTTCGTCATTCTCATCAATGTGTGCTGACAGGTGTGGGTGGTTGAGAAGCTAAAATGCTCTCAGGTTAAGAAAACAAAGCAAGTATTTTAACCAATGAAAAAACACAAACATCAATGTAATTAAGCCATAGTTAGTGTTGCCTTTGATGATATTCAACCCCTACACTTTAAACATATTTGATACATAATGAGATTACATAATTAAGAAGACCACATTACCATTTTTTTTGTTTTATGGCTTTTAACCTGAAATCCCCAATGAGGTGTGGGTGGTTCCAGACTTTCATTTCTAACTCTTATAATTACATAACTTTCAGAATACCTCCACCATAGCTACTAGAAACTATGATTTCCATTTCCATTCTTGGTTTAGTTCCTTGTAACCATATATTGATTGAAAGATAATTGCAGTGTTTTATGTCATGAAAGATGATGGCTGAAAATCTTACTGAGCATCACCATCAGCCATAGTCGAATTTATCAAGAATTGAATGAGAGAGATGAGCTTGGTGGCTGTTTTGTCTATTTTGATAATACAGTCCAAACAGCAGTGTATAGTAGTTGTAATTGAAATATTGACTGAAATATGTAAAACTGAAGTCACACTGTATAATGTGGCAGAGCTCATTATACACTCCTGTTAGTCTTAAGAGTGAGGATGTCTAAAACGCAGGGCTTCCAAAAAGTTAAAAAGCCTTAGGGATAGTATGGTTTGTGTCTTTAATATGGTCATTAGCAGAACAAGGTGTGTTAAGACTGAAATATGCAGGGCAGGGGTACACTAAGACCAGGGATGTCAGCTAAAGTGTAAGACCCCAGTCCTCATACCTACACAACTTTGACATGACTTTCACAGTTACTACTTAATAAAATGAAGGTGTAAAGGATACGGCTGTGACCCAGAAGCCCGGGATGGTGTGTGTGATGGCGCCGCGCTGGTCCAGATGAGGGCGCCGCTGGCGGCTGAGTTTGAGCTCCAGGCGCTGGTGAAGTCGGGCTCCTTTTTTCTCCAGCGCATCCAGCCGCATCTGCACCTGAGCTAACAGCGCGACGGATTGGCGCACCTCGGGCGCCATCCGCACCGCCACGATGGCACACTCACCGTCCTCGTTCTCTTCGTTATCGGACGCCACAGAGGAGCTGGCTGTGGATGATGAGCCTGCGAGTGAATCGTCTTCGTCTTCTTCCTCGTCCTCCTCTTGGTCTCCTCCGTCTTCCCGTTCAGCGCCGCCCAGCACGGATGAGGAGCTGTCGGCCACCGCCGCCTCGGCATGCCGCCCCCGCTCCCTCTGCCGCTGCCTCTCTCTCTCCTTGGAGGAGCAGCCAGGCCGGTTTGATTCATCCTTGTTGTCTAGGGCTTGTCTAGACGAACAGGGCATCTCTTTCGCGTCGTCGCGACCGCTGCCGGTGAGACTCGCAAGCGCCTCGGCTGCAGCGAAGGCGGCCGAGTCTGAGCGCTCCTTTCCGGGAGAAGCTGGGGCTTCGCGTCCTCGTTCGGCTTCTCCAGCAGCTACATGGCCATGTGCCCGTGCTTTGCGTTCTTCTGCAGAACCGTCAGCCTCACTCGTATTTTCTGCTACTTTCGTCCTGCCACCAGATTTATTACCTTTTTCTTTTGGTGAAGCATTTCCGCCGCCAATGCGTTCAGATGAACCGGTCACTTTAACGGCTCCTTCCTCCGCCTCCGTGCCCACTTTCGAGTGCTTTGACAGCGGGCAGTCCAACTCAGATTCCCGCCTCGGGCTGGCGCGTCTTTTTTTACATTCGGACGGCTTACTGCTGTCCGACGCTGTACTCATGTTACTCTTTGCAGAAAGCTACTCCTAATCCGGACAAACGATCGCTTTAATGCTCAAATGCAGAGATATTTCTTAACGTTACGACTTATTAGCGAACCAGCTAAACCCGTTTGCATAGCAGTTTAACCAACAGTCTGGCTGTGTCTGAAACGTAGGAAATGCTGCCTACTCAGGCCGTATTTTGAGGCAGGAAGGCATGTCGTGTCCAAATCGAGTGTTTACATAAAATGCTGCATTTTAAAACTTTGTTTGCCCAGTTTTTGAAAACACACTAGGAGCTAGCATCCAGATGTTTGAATTTCGTCAGCGTATTAATGTCTAGTGAATGTGTTTTAAATGTGAAGGAGTTACAAACGCCTTTAACTCAGTGCTGCCTTCTAAGGCACCTACTTAGGCATCGAGGGATCAAGACAACTACATTCAAGTTTCAGACACAGCCCCAGTGTGCATTTCAGAGGCCTAGCTTAGCCCAGCTCTGTGCTAACTCTTCAAACGTCCACTGATTGCTTCCACCCTGTACTAATATCGCAGTTTATACGCGCCAGAAAAAAACAATAACTCTTACTTAAATGCAGTACATTTCCTATTTCCAGGGTAAATTCCAATTCCACATATTTGTTTATAATTCGTCCTTCCGTTCGCCATTTGTCTGAAGCTACGTTGTTTTTCATATGAAGCAGGAAAACAAAACTCTGATTGGCTGAACCGCGCCGCGCAAAAACCTTCCAACCAATCGGAAAGCAGAACAAATAAGCTACGTAATACATCATTAGTACATCATGACTGCGTTATTTTTGCACTTTGGTTGTTGATTTTGAACATGAATAAATTCGTTTGCATAAAAAAAACACGATCGTGTACATAACATATAACATCTCATAACATTTTTATTTTCTAAAACATACAAATCAGTACAATGAAAAATAACATTTTAAACATTAGTATTTTATGCTTGACATGTGTAGAACATGCTAGTATAATTAAAAGCTCTCAGTTTTGCACTTATTTGGCCTAGTAGTTCAAAGAGAGGGGAAGCTGATTAAAATCAGAAAACACTAATAGATTAAATGATAAAGACACTTTGAGGTTTTGGTGGTGGTTACTAAGAATGTCTCAAGATGTGACTAAGCATTGAGGAACAACATTTCAATAAACAATGGAATAATGTGTCATCCATCTCATATCTTGGTCCCTATAGAAAGTAAGATGAAGAATAGTTTAGATTATATAGCTTTATATATTATGTAAAATACATATGTATTATATAGTTTATAATTTAATATTAATTAATTATTTATTTATAGTTGTATAACTATTTGTGAGTGTGTGTGTGTGTTTTATATATAAATAGTTGTTTAATCATGTACATTAGCCCATGATGCCTCAGAGTGAAAAGACATATAAGGGAGTGAAAATAACAAATGTAATTCATGCTCTAATATGCAGAGCAATGTTTACTCATATGACAGTACCTGTGTAACTTTTGCCCTTTCCTTCTCAAAAATTCAGCTTCATCCACTGTCCAAACAGAGCCTTTCCCTCCATCAGCTCGGACAAAGCACTTGTGTAGACTGAGGTTGTGTCGGACAGCATTCTATATGGTTGGGAGCAGAACAAATGAGAGATAACATTTGATTGATAATTTATTATAATTCATCCACTTTTATATAACAGGGTAGAAAACAATTCCAGTGAATCAGATACATCTCTATAAAGATGTTTAGACATTAGCCACATTACAAAGAAACTATCACATGGGTCTCACACAATCTGCTTCTTTCAGCAGTTCTCATGTGAATTAAAGATGTTGATTAGTAGGAACTGATGGCTGTGGTTTTAGAATTGTACTTGTGGGCACAGAGTCACGGAGGGACAATTGCAAACATGTGTTGAGGTTTACCTTCCACGTGGCCGTGTTGTGACGGAAGTAGAAGAACATGCGTGTGAACCAATGATAAATTTCATTCAGAGTTAGTTGTTTCTCAGGAGACTCTAGAATTGCCTAAATAACATCAGACACACAGTTTTTAAGCAGAAACAGAATTGATGTAGTTATCTGTCAGTAAAACACTGAATAATTTGAGAAAAGTAAATGGCA
The DNA here is from genome assembly GCA_036984385.1 of Crenuchus spilurus. Classification (NCBI taxonomy): domain Eukaryota; kingdom Metazoa; phylum Chordata; class Actinopteri; order Characiformes; family Crenuchidae; genus Crenuchus; species Crenuchus spilurus. The sequence continues at coordinate 6,917 of BRDA01005423.1, read as the reverse complement.
CTGCTCACCCACCCATCTTATCATGGAGGCATAGGTAAATGGTGGCCTTGCATTTGTGTATTTATAGCAGTCAATGCTGGAAATAATTCCTATAGAATAATAGCATGTTAATTAATACAGTTACATCCAATCATAGATGAGCATACCACACGTTGTTGTAGTAAACATTACAATATGCTTTGGATATAATGTGTTGTATAGTATTTTTTTTATTTCATTTATGGCATTTATAGTTTTTTTTTGTACAAAAAGCAAACACAACACATTTGTAAATGACAATTTCAAACTTCTCTTTATACCTTACAAATAAAAACAATATTTTAGTTCCCGTGCCTTTTAGAGACACATATGTAAATGATCTCTGTTCAAAAGACACACCTTATTGAAAATTTCTTTATAATTTTAATGTGAATGGGTGTAAATAACTGCTGTAAATGGGATAGAAGAATATATGAAAATGGTTTGATATATATATATATATATATATATACAAAATGGATTGTTTATACAGGGCCATATGAACTCAGGATTAAACAGTATGTTAATAATGCTTACATAGCACTAGTGCATCTCCAATAGTTAAAATATTGTGTAAAAGTTCATTTGTGTTTATAATTTAATTAAAAATAGGTCACCTATTTTTCAAATAATTTCTCAGTGCCTGTATATTCATATTCATACTGTATTCATTACATGTTAAGTGACATTTCAGTATATATATTTTTACATTTATAAATTTAATTTTTAATTGTTTTAATATTAAATAGTAATTTACTTAAACGCAAAATGAAATTCTAATAATTTGAGATTCTGGATTTTTAATTTTCATTAACAATAAGGCATACCAAGCAGCATTAAATAAAAAATAGACTTCAAATATGACTTTATGTGTAATGAATGTAAAATATATGACCGTTTATCCTTTTAAATTAAATTATGAACAAAAGTTTACTTTTTCATGATATTCTGATTTTGTCATGTGGCATTGTACATCAAACACTTTTTTTTTCTTTTTTAATGAAAAAATTTATTTTTCATGATATCAACCCTTTTAATTTGTAGTGGTTGGAGACAGTAGAATAATTTAGCGAATGTGTCCAAACTAACCTGGTAAGTACTGTGCGGGAGGGAACTGCCAGAATGCTGGAGACAGCATTTCAGCCTGGATTCTGTTGCTAATTTGAAGGCCAGTCACACTTTCAGAGGCCTGCACGCTTCCTGAAGCACTGGCAGACAGCTTCAGACTAGGGTTGTTCTGCAGTGAAAGGTCAGGTTCAAGCAAAATTACTATCTGGGATGTGAACTTTATAGTTGCTATAGTTATCCATATTGTCAGGCTTTATTTCACACTTACATCAGCACAAGATTTTATGTCAAACAGATGCAGATACATGGCCTGTAACCTTTGTCTCTCCACACTCAACTGAAATAACATAGTACACACAATGATATTACTTTACTTTGAATTTACAATACTGCCATATTATACAGGGAATGTGATGCATACCTGATTCTCCATGTGTTTTACCATATCTTGCTGCATTCTCCATTGTTCAATAGTTTTGTCCCCAGGACGGTGTTCAGAATACAGATGCCTAATGTTATAAGCAACAACAACAAAAACAGGAATTTACCTTAATTCAATTGTTTAAAAAACTGTGATTGTCTGTTTAATATAGTAATAATTTACCTCAAAAATCACGTTTGCCCAATTTCCCACTTACCTCATTTGGAGTCAACTAAACCAAGACTTAAATTATATGAACCAGTCAGTGAGACCTTCTCTGGAGCCGTTTTAATGGAGTAAGGGATCATTTCATTTGATGGACACAATGGGCTGTTTGGGTGATTATTGACGTTTGTTAATAACATTCTCCTTGCAGCTCTAGTTCAATACTAAAGAAGCAAAATTGGACTCCACACACGTCTTGGCTGATTGAGGTGTAAGTGGAAAACAGGGTAAATATGATATTTAGGTGAACCATTTTTTATGTACTCACTTCATGAACTGTGTGTATTCCCTGAACACTTCCTTACAGCCTGGCCACATACACACCCCTTTGGCATACAGCAAACTCTCTAAGACTGTCTGTGAAGGTCTTTAGAGAGAAAAAAAATTAAATGAAATAGTGGTTTGGAGTCAAAATAATTGATTTTCATCTCTTTGCTACCGACTTGGCTAAGCCTAAAGTTTTTTATGTTGTATTGCCTCCACTGTGGTCCAGTTATGGTATTTTGTGTGATTTTATGTATAAACACTTCATCCCTACAATTTGAACTGGCTATATTTGTTTCTATGCCTTTAAAGCTCTGATTGTCTGATTTCTATTAAATGGGAATTTAAGTGAGAGGCTTTGTGGAGTACATCTGTATTAAAATGCTGATCTAGTTTACCCTAAAATGCACTGCAAACCAAATCCAAAAGGCAATTGATGTTTAAATGTAAGTATTTTTTGATGTTGAAATCTGTAAGAAGCTCTCAGCCCTTTGTTACTATTCTCCATATATTTACCAGCCAGCAGTTTAAAACTAAGTCATGCTGTTTGTTTACATTAGATACTACAATTTTCCCAGAAGGCTTCAGCAACCCACACCCATTTTCTACCAGTGCTGGCAAGTCGAAGTTGAGCCTGGATTGTTGATGCCTTTTGATCCTTTTCTTACAGTGTGGAACTGCAGACATGTCCTGAACTTATCAGATGTTAACCATTTTTATCAGTGAAAATATAGACAGACACCTATGACAGTGGTAATGCATTTGTTATTGTTAAATGTGAGTGAATGGAACCTCTGTACTGAAAGGTCAGACAACTTCTTTTAAAAAGAGAGGCCATCTGGAGGTTGTCCAACTTGAAGTGGAAAAAGTGTTGATGTGCATGAGAAGGAGAATGCGTTAGAAGGAGATAAATTGAGAGCAGAATCATACATGACTCAGATTTCCCCTTTTGCACATCTTAGCATTATTAAATAGATTTCCTCTACATTTAGACTTACTCTGTATGCCGCTCTGATGTACTGTGACTGGGACTTGGTCCAGAAGTGTTGTCTCTGCTTGGAGAGTTTCTAGCAAAACTTGAAGAGCTGAATGAAAGTTTGTTTTCAAATTCAGCCTTGCACACAGAGTCTGCTGGCCAGCCACTCAGACCAGACTGGTTGGACAAAGCTGTGGAAAATAGAAGGAATGGAAGAATGACATGTTTTGTTTAAACACTATAACACTATAAAAACGAGAGTGACACAATTTCTGTGCAATTGGGACAAAGCTATAGACAAAGCTGGGATGCCCAACCCTGGTCCTGGAGATCTACCACTCTGCAAAGTTTAGCTCCTTCACACCCTGGTCTGATATTCAGATCATCCTGAAAGCCTTCATTGTCTGGATTGGCTGTGATAGATAAAGGTTGGAGCTAAAGTCTTGAGTGTTAGGTCTCCAGGACTAGCATTGGTCCACTGCTGAAGAATATAGAAAAATGACATGATGTGTTTAATCAAACATTAACATTGTAGTAACAATAGTGGTACAATGTTATTTCACTGTGGTGAAATGGTTAGTGTATACAGCCAGAGGCAAAAGTTTGAACACTCCAATTAAATGATGTTTTATTGAAAATTAAAGACCTAACTAGTGCACATTTGTTATTTTTTTGCTGAGTTTTAACACATTGGGTGGAAATAAAACAGCAAAGATTGCTTGTGAAATGGCACATTAAAAGAATTGGTGACTCAAAAATCATATGTATACAATGTTCCACGTACCACAGCCAATACATATTTTAGAGACCAAATTTTGCATCTTTAGTTTAGAAAATAAGTTGTAAAGATAACAAACAATATTCAGCAAAATCTGCCAGCCATTAAAATATCTCACCAAAAATCCTCGCTGAGCACACAACCCACTTATCTTGTTTTGGCTGCTCGGCTACATCTGGGTTAAATAGAATTCCTTTCAATATTTTATGTTGTATTTTCTTTAATATATTAAATTCAGCAAATATATAGAAATTGTGCACAAAATTGCACATAATGTGCCACACTTCACTGTTCTCTGTTTTAATTTAAAATCAACCAAGTGTAATTTAACCTGAGCGGTCCATGTTTAATGACTGCATTTTAGAAGACTGTTTAAAGGTGGTAGTACCCTGTGGCAGAGCCTCGCTGACTTTACGTAGAACTGATGGTCTCAGCAGACTGAACTGCAGATGCTGTTTGCTGCTTTTTTCACTAGAACTCTGGACAAAAAGAGTTTTTTTCAGATGTTTGAAGTATTGCATTTTTATGTCAGCATACTTCCGTACATGCAAATGTATCATTCTAATTTTAATGAAGATTGTTCACCTTCTCCAACTGTCTCACTACCTTAGTGATGTCACGCTGAGCTGAGGTCAAAGGTGAACTACATCCTGTTGATTTTAGGGGTGATCTGGATAGCTCATGAGAGGAGGAGTCTTCCTCCAGAAGATGAAGCCTCTGTTGCTTTCGCTCTGGTGCACTGTTGACATCACGTCCTCCACTCCTCCCAGCACCATTCTGAAGCATAGCTACAAACATATTACATAAAGCAGATGTTATTGGAGTGAAAAAGTAGTGGCTTTAAATACAAAAATCATGCTTTGTTTCTTATGTATGCTTCAGAATGAGCTTGTGTATGTGTCCTGTCATTTATAAAAAGGGACAATAGTACATCTTGAACTTTGTATCAAACTTGAAATTTACAGTATGACATAAAAATAACAAAATAATGATGTTTTAAACAAGTCATGATTTATTGATAAATTGATCATTTATTGATGATCATTATATTGGTGGGCAATCAAAATTGTGCAAATTTTTTTTACATTATTTATCATACTGTTAATACACTCCACTGTTATTTAGGATCATGTTTGAATCTTAAAATTTTATAGAGAAGAATTGAAAAATATGTAATGTTGGTATTTGGGGGAAAAAAGGGCCTTCAACTTAACAGAAAATGTGTTTTATGATTAGTAGCATTATAACATGCTTACAGTGTACTGCTGAACATGAAAATGTAGGAGTTTTTTATTTTTTCTGCCCAGAAATCATATTTTCAGGCTACATTGCAGGAAGACATGTAGTTATGCTTTTTCAAATATGAGTTAAGGATTGCAGTCAACATTTTTTTAACACTTATTACAACTGAACTCATGGCACATGATTTACTTGAAGCAAATTCTTTCATCAGCTCCAAATAGGCAGAAACTTGCTTAGAAATAAGACGGTTTTCATACAACTGTTCCCTTTTCTATGTGTCTTATAAGAAAGTAATGAATCTCTGAATATATGGGATAAACATCAGGGGTGCATTTCCTGAAAGCGATTGAACTTAGCGATTTACGAACAACTTTAAAAACAACGTAACTTAAAGAACGCGATTTTTTCGACTTCTTATCTTCCAAACTTACGAACGAGTCCCTAAGTAGCACTCAGTTGACTCCACCCTCGTGCCTGGATCAAATAGACTCTGATTTACATACATTTCTTCATTATTAAGCCACAAAAGTATCGTTATGTAAACAATAATTGTAAAACTAAACATCAAAAAAGTATTTAAAAAAACATTTCACTTGCAGTTGCTGTCCATCGTATGCCAAGCCTACCTATAAATAATTGATCAGTGAATTTGATTGGTTAAGAGTTGACAAGCTTAGTAGGCAAATTTGTAACCTTTGTTTGGGACACAATATATTAATTTACTACGACTGTTACACTGGGAAAAAAAACCCATTGCATTTATGTAATTTATATGTGTATATCAATAAATAATACAAACCGGATTCCAAAAAAATTGGGACACTAAACAAATTGTGAATAAAAACTGAATGCAATGATGTGGAGATGGCAAATGTCAATATTTTATTCATAATAGAACATAGATGACAGATCAAAAGTTTAATCTGAGTAAATGTAACATTTTAAAGGAGAAATATGTTGATTAAAAATTTCAGTGTCAACAAATCCCAAAAAAGTTGGGACAAGTAGAAATAAGTGGCTGGAAAAAGGAAATTGAGCATATAACGAACAGCAGGAAAACCAATTAACACTAATTAGGTCAATTGCCAACATGATTGGGTATAAAAAGAACTTCTCAGAGTGTCAGTGTCTCTCTGAAGCCAAGATGGTAAGAGGAAGAGGTGGGGGACTCGAGTCTGACTCGAAAACACTTGATTTTTTAATTTAAATATTTGCCATTTCAAAACAAAGTTAGATTACGTTACATTTTATTTTGAAGCATGATCGGCTTACTTTACAGTGCAGGCAGAATGCTAAACAGCAGCAATAACGAGCCGTTGTAGCACATGGAGCTAGGAGGAGACCAAATGTTTAATATAATTTTCATCTGACGAACATGTGAAAAGTCAGCTTAAAAACGCACAAAAATACTGAAACAAGCAGATTATTTTCTGAGAAAAAGGATATAACAGGATGACAGAGAAACCTTAACTAAACTAATGAAACGGCGCTATATAAAAGTAAACACGTCAGATGCACATCCTTCTACAAACCAATCCGTGTCAGTGTAGGAAGACGCACACCACGTAAATGATGACGGCAGTACGTGGGCGTGTCGTAATAAAAGTCCTTGGAGCTTTCGCAAAAATGCAGTGTGAAAACAAACCTAACTGAACCAAATGTATACAAAATAACAAACACACAAAATGTATACAAAAAATAATAAAATAAATAAAAAATAAATTAATAAATAAAAAACATGGTTTGTGTATGCCACATGCTATTGTTGTTGTTTTGTTCTGTTCATATCTACACTGTCTAGCAACCCTGACATCTAGCATATGTAAAGAATAGATTGCTTAAATTTGAAAGTTATGCTAAAGTTAAATATTTCTTTAATGTTGTGGCAGAGATGTTTGCTAGTGTGGATATGAACTGGACAAAAT
>BRDA01005419.1:14849-26086 GCA_036984385.1 Crenuchus spilurus | reverse complement strand
GTCGAGGATCACTCTCCCACAAGAGGTGTCGTCCCCTGTAGGGAGAGGACAGACCGTTTTGCAGTCACTATGTCCCCTGCTGTGGAGAACACCCTCTCACTAGGAGCTGAAGTGCCAGGCACAGCAAGGTAGCGTTTTGCCATAATGGCAATGTGGGGATATTTACACTCATTGCTTTTCCACCATGCCAATGGATCACCATCTACTGGAATGCAGCATGTTGCCTTGTAGGATGCCCCCTCTTCTCCGATAGTGTCGGCAAATGTCTTGCCTGTGTCCTTGCTCGCAAAAGTCTCCCCTAAAAGATCCTCCATGGCCGTCTTCTTTTGTGGAGGAGATGCCTCAGAGTTTGCTCCTGATGGTGTTGGCTCTGTGTCTTGATCCTGCTGAAAAAAATGACTTGTCTATTAAACAAATTATTTATTTTCATATTTTAGAGAGCTATAATTGAGGCAATAGCAATAAGTCATTAAAAATCAAAATCAAGAATGAATTATTAGCAGCACCATATACTAAGATTATATTTATTACTTAAGTAATAGATTACTATTTTTACCTCTTCAGTGGCCACAATCTCAGTGGTGAGATCACAGTACGTCCTCTGGCGGAGGGCAGGCTCTAGGTGACACAAGGACTTGAACCTTGGATCCAGTGCAGTAGCTCTATGAAGAAAGTCCTGTAAATTAGCTGGGTCAGTGTATCTTGAATTCAGGTCCCTTTTAATGGCAGCCTTGACATCTCTGGTGATGGTGCCGTCTTCCTCATTTGGGGCCATGGATTGTAGAATTCTTGTTTTCAGAGGTAGGATCATGGACACAGATGGTATGGTTTCAGTGCACAACAGGGTTGTTACTGTTTTGAGGGGTTTGAGTACCTGAAGGACCTCCTCTACTACTTTCAGGTCATCATCAGACAATGTGACAATGTCTTTGATATTTCTTTTCAAGGTCTTGTCTGTTAGAGCAGAATATACAGCTGCCTGCTGCTCAATATAGTGCTCCAACATGTCATAAGTGGAGTTCCATCTTGTCGTGACATCATGTATGAGCTTGTGGGTTGGTAGCTGTAGCATTTCTTGCTTGGTCTTGAGCACATGAGCGGCTGTTGTGCTTCGGTGGAAAAAAGAAACCACCTTTCTGATCCTCCCAAGAAGGCGGTCCATCTGGTTCACTAAGATTCCCCTCTGAGATGCTAAATTAATTACATGTGCAAAGCAAGCTATCTGTGGTCCCAGTCCAGCTTCTATTACCGCATTTACTTGGTTTCTGGCATTATCTGTGGTGACTGGGATATTTGTATTGGGCCTTTCTAGCTTCCACTCCTCAACTGCTCCTGTCAGTACCTGCGCCAGATGTGTGCTTGTGTGATTCTCATAGAGAGGGCGTGTCTGTAGCACCAGACTTCTCATCTCCCACTCCGCTGTGATATAGTGAGCAGTCACAGTCACGTAGCTATCCGTTGACCTGGAGGTCCAGCTGTTTGTGGTTAGAGCGACAGAAGATGTTTTGGATAATTCGTTGACTATTTTTATTTTTTCTTGTTCATAAAGATCTGGCACAATCTTTGTACTGAAATATACGCGCGAGGGGATTTCGTAGCGTGGCTCAAGCACATTCACCATATGTCTAAATCCTTTGTTTTCCACAACGGAGTATGGCCTCATGTCTGCAGCGATAAACAGCCCAATAGATTTGGTAATAGCTTTAGCCCGCTCTGATTCAGCAGCAAACGGCTGCTTAAATGCCGTGGTAAGAAGTTGTTGATTCTTGGCTACTCGTTTAGTCTCCGACACACCTGGGTGATGCCGCTTTAAATGTGTGGCCATGCTCGACGTATTGCCATGGTCATATGGCTTCCTCGTGCCACAGTGCCTACATACGGTAACGGTCTTGTCCACCACCCTTTCTCCACCATCAGTATATGTTACAGGGAAACCAAAATGCTCCCAAACGTGTGATTTAAATGATCCTAGAGGCTTTTCAAGTTCTCCTTCTCTAGCAGCCATAATGACTGTTTAGATCACGCTGCCATCACGTGACACACGGCGTTGTTGTTTTTATATTTAAATTGCATATACGCATCGAGATTTAGATCACTTTAACTAACTATGTTAAAGTAAAAGTGTTAAAATTATCACCAACTATGTAATAATGACTAAAGCTGCATTCCACACCGTCATAATTAAACTTTTGACAACTGATCCGCGGTTCACGCGTGTACCGATCCGTGAGGTGTGAACCGTACGGATCACGGATAATCCGAGATCCGTTACATCACTGTTGCTAAGTGATTGCTATGTGGTTGCTATGATATCCATAGTGGATTGTATGGTGTTGCCAAGTTATTGCTAGGTGGTTGCGAAGGAGTTGCTATGGTATCCGTGGCGGTTGCTAAGGTGTTGCTATGGTTTAGCTGTTGGCTGTCAAGGTGTTGCTTTGGAAAGGGATGTATTGTTAAGGTGTTGCTAGAAAGTTGCCAAGTGGTGCAAACTGCACTCCTTCAGGATAAGTCCCCTGTGATCCACTGCCATACTGACCCGCACTCATCTTTTTGTTTTTTTCGTCCCTTGTTCCTCCCTTTCTGTCCCATACATTTTCATATACACTCATGCTCAATCCAGAGTTTCTGTGTCCCGACATGGCCCAACAGACTGGGACACATCTTCTTTCCCAGAAGCTTCTTTCATAGTCAGCCAAACCAGATGACAAACCAACACTAAAAAAATGGAGGAGTGTGTAAAAGATGTGCAGCATTGAATGTGACAACTTTTAGGTCCAAAAGCTACTATCAACAAAGGTATCAAACATATTGCTAAACTATTTTTTAAGTCTTTTAAGTCTAGCAACACGTGAAAAGTCATGCATTTAAATGTGGTGAATCTGTGAACTTCAAAATTAGATGCCTGTTATGTGACTTTAACCAATCTGCAAGTGTTAAACAATACTTCTGTCATCTTAACACATTTTGAAAGAAAAGTCATTTGTCCTTATAATCATTATGCTTTTAAGTCAAGAGTTTATTCAAGTTTTACTTCACACAGAAGTTGATATCTTGAGGCAGCCATGGCCTAGTGGTAAGGATCTGGTCTTGTGACCGGAAGGTTGCCGGTTCAATCCCCAGACAGAACATGACTGAAGTGCCCTTGAGCAAGGCACCTAACCCCCTAACTGCTCCCCGGGCATTGGTGGATAAGGGCTGCCCACCGCTTCAGGCACAAATTCTCACAGCCTAGTGTGTTCACTAGTTGATGTGTTTCACTGCACAAATGGGTTAAATGCGGAGATCAAATTCCATTGTGTGCAAATCACATTGGCTAAAAGGTGAATCTTAATCTTAAATCATAGCTCTGCTTTGTTACAAGGCTTTAAAGCTGAACTTCTTTTTTGTCCACCACTGAGTGAACACTCTGATGTTAAACTAGATGCAGAAGGGCACTCTAGCAAGTGTGCAGGTGACCAAGACTGTGACCTGCTACCCGAACCAGAAACCCTGGCTGAACGCAGATGTGCGCTCTCTGCTGAAAGCTAGGGATGCTGCCTTCAGGTCCAGCGACCCACAGGAACTCAGAAGGGCTAGAAGAGAGCTGAATGCAGGTGTAAAGAGGGCAAAAGCTGCATATGCTCAGAAAATCCAGGGACATTTCACCTCCCAGGATCCAAAGAGCATGTGGAAGGGTATAAGGTGCATTACGGACTACAAATCAAAGGATGCACAATGTCCCAACAACCCCTCCCTGCCAGAAGCTCTCAACGAATTCTACGCCCGGTTCGAGAACCCCAACTCCCCCCACACACACACACACCAGACTCCCCGGACACCTGGAGAAATGCCCATCAGCGTGACTCCAGCTGAAGGCAGCAGGACCCTGAGGGGAATCGACTCTCGAAAGGCGGCCGGCCCCGACAACATCCCTGGCCGGGTGTTAAAGGACTGCGCGGATCAGCTCTCTGTAGTCCTGGCGGACATCTTTAATGCCTCCCTCAGCCAGGAAGTCGTCCCCCACCTGCATGAAAACTGCCACAATCATTCCAGTCCCCAAGAGCTCCACAGTGACAGGTCTGAATGACTACCGGCCAATAGCCCTCATGCCGATAGTCACAAAGTGCTTTGAGAGACTGGTCATGTCCCATATCAAAGTCACCATCAACATCACTGTGGATCCCCACCAATATGCCTACAGGAAGAACCGTTCTACAAAGGATGCCATTTCCTCTGTGGTCCACACTGCCCTCACCCACCTGGAACAGAAGGACTCTTATGTCCGTCTGCTCTTTGTGGACTTCACATCAGCCTTCAACACAATGGTTCCTCAGACTCTGACTCACAAACTCTTTTCACTCGGACTGAATGCTTCCCTCTGCAACTGGGTCCTGGACTTCCTGACCAACAGACCACAGTCTGTTAAGATCTACATCATCACCTCCTCCACCTTAACCCTCAGCACTGGCTCCCCTCAGGGCTGTGTGTTAAGTCCCATCCTGATCACTCTGCTCACATATGACTGCTCACCTACCCAACCAGGCTGTCATATTGTGAAGTTTGCAGATGACACAGCTGTGATCAGATGCATCACAAACAATGATGAGCCTGGCTACAGGCAGGAAATGAAACACCTGGAGGGCTGGTGCAGAAACAACAACCTCTGCATCAATGTAAAAAAGACGAAGGAGATGATTGTGGACTTCAGAAGAAGCCAGCGTGCCCACCCACCCCGCACGTCGGAGGTTATGAGGTGGAAGTGGTCCCCAGCTACAGGTACTTGGGTGTATACCTGAATGATAACCTCACCTGGAGCAACAACACTTCCAGTCTGGTTAAGAAGGCACATCAGCGGCTCTACTTCCTCAGACGGCTGAGGCGAGCTGGTCTTGGAACCTCAGTTCTCACATCGTTCAAAAGATGCATGGTGGAGAGCGTCTTGTGCTCGAGCATCACTGTGTGCTCTGCTGCAGACAGGAAATCTCTGCAGAGGGTGGTGAAAGCTGCACAGAAGACTGTAGGAGTCAGCCTCCCCACCACCACGGACATCTACACATCTAGATGCAGAAAAAGGGCCACCGGCATCATGAAGGACCCCACCCACCCAGCACACTCACTTTTTGTCCCTCTCCCCTCTGGCAGGAGGCTGCGGTCCATAAATTGCAGAACCACTAGTCTGAAGAACAGCTTCATTTGTGAGGCTGTCAGACTCTTGAACTCCACTTAAGAACATACGCACTGCACTGACACTTTATTACACTTGGTCACTTTAACTCAAGTGTATGCTGCAATATTTATTCTTTAACCACTCATACACAAACCACGGCTAATATCCCCACGCCATGCTCAATACTCTGAACATTGTACAGTCCAAGTGCTGCTCATATGACATACTGCTATGCATAGTGTACAGTCTATTCTACATGTAAAGTCTATTTTTTCTGCATATCTGTATATACCCACAAATACCTCTTATTTAATCTATATTTATATTAAGCTGCTACACTGAGTAAACTGGGACCTTGAGAATGCAATTTCGTTCCACCTCATGTACTACATGTGATGCGAATGACAATAAAGCTTCCTTGTATCCTCTTCTAATAACACCGAGTCACCTGATGTGGATTTTCATTTAGTTTGATGATGATGATTATGATGCTGGAGTTGAAAATGATGACATTGTTGCCAAAATTAAGAGTAGACTTGCATCTCTGCTTCTACATATGCAACCGGTCTTGCATGTATCTATCTCAGTTACTCAAGAAATAATAAATGAACTTCATGAAATTGGGACTTTAGCAGGTGAACTTTATAAAAAAAAAAAAAAAAAAAAATTATATATATATATATATATTAGTGCTGTCAAAATTAACTAGCTAGCTGCGGTAATTACGTAAAAATTTTTTAACGCGTTAAATATTTTACATTAATCGCTACAATTAACGTGTTAAAAAATTTTTACGTAATTAACGCAGCTAGGCATTTACTTCCTGTGGAGGCTGACCTGTGACCTATTAGGTGTACCGCCAAAGCAGACATTGCTGGATAAAGATGGATAAGGACAAGGCTGGAGTTTTAGGTGGAAGGTTTAGCTTTAAAAAGTTGCCTGATGGGTCTTTGGAGAAAACAAAAGTAATCTGCAGTTTGCAAAGATGAATTTAATTATCACAGAAGTAATTCATCTTTGACACATCACCTCAAAGCAAAACATCCTAACAAAATTATCTCTTCGGGACCTCGGCAGTATACATTACAGGAGTGTGGTTCTCGCGGACGAATAACGAAACCTGTAAGTGAGAATATAACTACTACGCCCAGTTAGCACAGTAGAAGACGATGGACTGCAAGAAATTATTCGAATTGCATCAGGTGACACCTCTTATAATCTACCCTCGAGAGGAACAATTGTTTCAAGAATTCACACTTTGTATGAAAGTGAGAGGGCACAAAGGATGAACATGCTTGAACAAGTGAATTGTGTCGCTCTCACGGGGGACCACTGGACTTCTGTAAGCAATGACAACTATCTGGGTGTTACTGTGCACTTCATCGATACAGAATGGAATCTGCAGTCCTTTGCACTAACTGTGAGTAAAACAGAAACGCGAAACTATGCAGATGCTTGTGCTGATCATTTTCTGGGTGTAACAAAAGAATGGAATTATAACGGGAAAGCTGCTTTGTCCCCTGATAACGTGAATAAGCTGGTCTGCCTAAGTAACTGGCTGAATGTAAAGGAGGACTAAGCTGAATTATTACTGTATAGTGAAAAACATTCAATCTTTCAAGAATTCAAGAATTCTTGTTCTTTGTTTTGCACAGATGAGATTGACTTTGAAATTCAGTTAACGCACAGTTCACAAGACAATCTGTTAAGTTGAAAAAAAGATTCAATAAAAAACATATTTGAATATAAATATAATTACATTGTGTTGATTGATGTAATGTAAAAAAAGTGATGTATATTGTCTTATATTATTTTATTTTACATTTAAATATCCATTAATAAAAGTGTCAGTCTTAAGAAGAAAAATGTGATTAATCGCGATTAAACACAGCAAATTGTGCAATTAATTAGTTAAATTTTTTTTAATCGATCGACAGCTCATATATATATATATATATATATATATATAACGATCGATAGATCAAATGCATTCCGTGGCACTCATTTCTCTTATTTTTACCACATATAATTTGGCTAGTGGAAATTCTGATTGGCCGGTTATTGACTGGTTATCAATAGTGATTTAGCAGGAATGTTAACATTTAATAAAGGTTGTTGAACATATGTATTCTTGAGGAAGGTGAATTAAATTAAAGATAGTCTCTGAAGTGTTTAATTAACAGGAACACTCATTTGTCACAGGTGTACAGCTGTTAGTAATACAAGCCAATACACTTGGTTTTTCTATCTTTGAACTGATGTAGGTAATATTATTTTTTTCATCTGCAGGGAAGCAAAAGCTTTAGGACAAGTGTTGTTTAACTGTGTTTGCACTATTGTTACAGATTTCCACACATTATCCAGTGGTAGATCATGAGTTTGATGCTGTGGTGGTTGGAGCAGGAGGTGCTGGACTGCGTGCTGCTTTTGGACTGTCGGAGGCTGGGTTTAACACAGCATGTGTCACAAAACTGTTCCCTACTCGCTCTCACACAGTGGCTGCACAGGTAAAAGCAAAGCATCTCATTTAGATGTCTTCTTTATTTCATTGTCTGCATATTGTAGCCTACGTGTATTGAAAGTTAGATCTATAAGTGACATATTGTGGAGTGAGTCTGATAAACAATGCAGTTGTCAATCACAATTTTGAGCCAGCATTGCGATGCCACACCCTCCTCCTCTTCAGTGTTCCTCCAATATGTATTTTCTCCTTTTTGGCCTTTCAGGCATCTTAATGATTTGTGTATGATTTTCCTCATTGTATCCATCCATTTTGTTTTTGCATCTTCTCCAGCTTGTTTTTAGCTGTTTAATAATTGATTTGTCCAATGAAGTTTCTCTTCTCATATGTCCAGAATAAGAGAGCTTCTGTTTTATTTGGGCTGCCAGTCTGATGAGAAATGTATAATCTGGTGGACTAACGGCCATGGAATGTATGGAATGTGAACCAGAACAGACACCTCTCACCTTGAGTGTTTACATTTATCTCATGAATATTCAGTGTAGGGTTAGTGGCTGAGTGTCACCTCACATTTAAGCTTTATAAAAATAAAAGCACATACAATTTCTAAAAACTCTAATGACCAATGTGTGTCCAACATATATGGTTACATAGTTCTGTGCTTAAAAGTCTTGTCTAGAGTGGGGTTTTTTTTTCACAATATATCAGCGCTTCTGAAAATTAGGTTTTAGGAAAGTAAGTTTAGACCAGATTTAATCAAAATATAGATTTGACACACTTACTGTTTTGACACTGTTGTTGCTGAGTTTGTGCTGAACAAAACAGGTTTTTACAGTCCTGTGATCTATAGAGAGAACTCATTTTCTTTATGTCCTCAGGGCAGTTGATCTGCTGATTATCAGACTGGAAAGAATATTTAAGATTAAAGCTCATTCATAATTCCTTAGGGCAGTTGTAGGGTAATGACATTGTGGACTATGTTGTATTAGCATTAAATTATTTTAAACTATTAATTAATTTTTAAACTTGTTCATATGCTTGTAACTCACTTGACCCTTAAATGTTAATGATAACTCTTTTAATCTTAGGGTGGAATCAATGCTGCACTTGGTAACATGGAAGATGATAATTGGCGATGGCATTTTTATGACACAGTCAAAGGATCGGATTGGTTGGGAGACCAGGATGCCATTCACTACATGACGGAGCAGGCCCCTGCTGCAGTGGTTGAGGTGAAAGAGGGACACATTTAGGTTTTCTAATCTTTAGCTGTAAATTCTCTGTTTTAGTACTACTCTGGATTCAGATTCTGCTATTATACTAACATTCAGTTAGTAGCTCATTTGATTTCAATACTTTGAACTTTTGCTTTAGCAGAGGTGACAAGCAATGAAGTACAAGTACCTTCCTTACTGTACTTAAGGAGTGTTTTAAGTTTAATTATCTGTACTTACTTGAGAATTTCTGTTGGTTTTTACTTTTTTTCTCACTACATTTTAAAAGAAAAATCTGTACTTTTTACTCTCTATTTTGTTAACAGGCTCAGTTTCATCATGAACAGTACAACTAAACTGAAGTCTATGGGCGTCACTGTAACATATTGTAGTACAGCCAAAGCAAAGACCACAGCAACACAAAAAGTTAAAATATATATTTTAAAATTACTTTCACTCACTGAAGCTGAGGTTCCATTTGGGGAAAAAAGTTCATGTGCAGCATTATTTGGCAGCATTGTTTTGATGTGGTAATCATTAATAATCCTAATGCTTCTGATTTTGATGCTGTACTATATTTCTGCAGTTCCATGTAAAATGGCCACCTTCACACTTGTGGGTGGAGTGACATTGGTGGGGGTGTGGTGAAGTTCAGGAGAGCTCACCAATCAACATTTTAATTTGTAGATTTTTTTCTCTGATTTACTGCTTCGTTCTCACAAAATTTAGTCTCTGTGAAAGAAACCTTATTGCATAATTGGAGAAACACAATCCAAAGCCTGTCATTAAATTACACATATTCAAACCCAGACATTTCAGCCTTAATTTCCAAGTATTTACATCTGGATCTGATACACAGTTCAGAAGATAACACATTTTGTCTGAACACAACCATCTTTCTTGTGAGCAAAAGTATTGGAACAAGTGACTCACAGGTGTGCTTTAATGCTCAGGTGTGTCCTGTTACACTGATTATTAAACAGTAAACGGCTGAATGTCTGCACTCAGTTTCAGATTTGGGTTTTGCTGTGCAGACTGTGCATTTATAGTTAGAGGAGTAACCAACATGAAGACCAGAGAGCTGTCTGAGTGAAAAACAAGCAACTGTGAAGCTGAGAGAAGATGGAGGAACAAATCAGAGTCATCGCACAAATATTGACCAAAACCAGTACAACCATTTAGAATGTCCTGAAGAAGAGAGTCATCACTGGTTTACTAAGTAAAAGATGTCCAACAGTAGACCAAGAAAAACAGCAGCAGTTGATGACAGAAACATTGTAAGTGCTGTTAGTTACCTCAGCAACACCCTCCAGAGAGCAGCAGTGAAGGCATCATAATCTACTGTTCACAGAAGACTTCATGAACAGAAGTACAGAGGCTTCACTAGAAGATGTAAACCACTAATTAGCCAGAAAAAAAGACCAGACTGGAATCTGCGTAGAAGTGCAGAGAAAGTCCTCAGACATTCTGGGACACAGTTTGATGTGCTAAGACAAACATGAATCTTTACCAGTGTGAGAAAAAGGCTAAAGTTTGGAGAAAGAAATGATCTGCTCATGATCCCAAACATATGAGCTCAACAGTGGAAGTAGTTTCATGGCTTAGGCTTGCATGACTTCTTCTAAGATCTTCTTTTAATCTTCATTGATGATGTCAAGCATGATGACAGCAGTGGAATGAATTCAGAAGTCTACAGAAACATTTTGTCTGTCAATTTAGACAAAGATGCTACCAAACTGATGAGATCCTCCATCATGCAGCAAGAAAATGAGCCCAAACACACCGTCAACACTACAAAAGAGCTCATCAGGGACAAGAAGTGGAAGGTTTAAGACTGATCTAGTCAATCTCCAGTCTTAAACTCTATAGATCTACATTTTACCTGCTGAAGAGGAGACTGAAGGGAGCAACCCCCCTTTCCCCAATACAAACATCAGCTGAAAGAAGCTGCAGTGACAACCTGGACAAGCACCACTAAACTTTTGCATTCTTCTTTTGTGATGTCAGTGGGTCACAGGCTTGAGGCAGTTACTGCAAGCACAGGATTTGCAAGTATTAAGTTTTATTCATTTAATCTATTTTAAGTTTATCTGTTCTAATCAGTAAATGTGTGTTCAGGCAAAAGGTTCTGTCTTCTGAACTGTGTATCAGATCCAGTCATACATACCTGCAAATAAAAGCTGACATGTTGATCTTTTGTCTCACTGTTCCAGTGCTTTTGAAGGGTAGTGTAGTTTTTAAACATTGTGTATATTAAGAGTATACAGTATGTTGAGCTTTGAAAACTCAATACATCATTTTCTGTCAGGAAATCCTACACCTCATATTTTTCATGTTTCAAAGTTCTGTGTGTGTGTGTGTGTGTGTGTGTGTGTGTGTGTGTGTGTGTGTGTGTGTGTGTGTGTGTGTGTGTGTG
>BRDA01005419.1:1114-11512 GCA_036984385.1 Crenuchus spilurus | reverse complement strand
ATCCGAGGTTCGACTATTGGCCGAATTCTCCTTTCCAGTACCCTAGAGTAGACCTTACCAGGAAGGCTGAGAAGTGTGATTCCCCTGTAATGGGGCACACTCTCCAGTCCCCTTTTTTGAAAAGTGGGACCACCACCCCAGTCTGCCACTCCAGAGGCACTGTCCCAGACTGCCATGCGATGTTGCAGAGGCGTGTCAACCGAGACAGCCCCACAACATCCAGAGACTTAAGATACTCAGGACGAATCTCATCCACTCCCGCTGCCTTGCCACTGCGAACCACCTCAGTGACTTCGGCTTGGGTAATGGGCGAGTCCACCCCTGAGTCATCTGCCTCTGCTTCCTCAATGGAAGACATGACAGAGGGATTTAGGAGATCCTCAAATTATTCCTTCCACCGTGCGACAATATCCTCAGTCAAGGTCAGCAGCTCCCCACCGGCACTGTAAACAGTGTTGGTGGAGTACTGCTTTTCCCTCCTGAGGTGTCGGACGGTTTGCCAGAATTTCTTTGAGGCCGACCGATAGTCCTCCTCCATGGCCTCACCAAACTCCTCCCAGCTCAGAGTTTTTGCTGCTGCTACTGCCCGAGCTGCGGCACGCCTGGCCTGCCGATACCTATCGGCTGCCTCAGGAGTCCCAGAGGCCAACATGGCCCAATACGACTCCTTCTTCAGCTTGACGGCATCCTTTACCACTGGGTTCTGGGGTTGCCGCCATGACAGGCACCAGTGACCTTGCGGCCACAACTCCGTACAGCAACATCAACGACGGAGACAGAAAACATTGTCCACTCAGACTTTGTCTCCCTCCTCCCTCAGAAGTTGGTAGAAGCTCTCCCGGAGGTGGCAGTTGTAAACCTCCCTGACAGAGTGCTCAGCAAGACGTTCCCAGCAGACCCTTACAGTACGTTTGGGCCTTCCAGGTATGTCTAGCTTCCTCCTCTGCCAGCGGATCCAACTTACCACCAGGTAGTGATCAGTTGACAGCTCAGCCCCTCTCTTCACCCGAGTGTCCAAGACATAGGGCCGGAGATCAGACGAAACAACAACAAAGTCGATCATCAACCTTCGACCTAAGGTGTCCTGGTGCCATGTGCACTTGTGGACACCCCTATGCTCGAACATGGTGTTTGTTATGGACAAACCATGACTAGCACAGAAGTCCAATAACAAAACACCACTCTGGTTCAGATTGTGGAGGCCGTTCCTCTCAATCACGCCCCTCCAGATGTCACTGTCATTGCCCACGTGAGCGTTGAAATCCCCCAGTAGAACAATGGAGTCCCCTGTTGGAGCACTTCTCAGTACCCCTCCCAGGGACTCCAAGAAGGCTGGATACTCTGTGCTGCCGTTTGGCCCATAGGCACAAACAGCCAAAGCCCTGTCCCCAAGAAGAAGACAGGCAACCCTCTCATTCACCGAGGTAAACTCCAACACATAGCAGCTAAGCTGGGGAGCTATGAGCACACCCACACCAGCCCGCCACCGTTCACCATGAGCAACTCCAGAGAAATGAAGAGTCCAGCCCCTTTCAAGGAGCTGGGTTCCGGGTCCCACGCTGCGCGTGGAGGTGAGCCCAACTATATCTAGCTGGTAGCCGGGCGACGTCACTGGTTTTTTTTGTGTTATTTGCATAAGGGTTTTTGTGAACTGCTTTTTGTCTGACCTGTCATGTAAGACCTGTTTGCCACGGGAGATCCTACCAGGGGCAAAATGCCCCAGACAACATAGTCCCTAGGATCATTCAAGCACGCAAACCCCTCCACCGCTATAAGGTGGCAGTTCAAGGTGGGGGCTAAAGACCATATCAACCTTAATGTATTTAGACCTTCTCTAACTTAATAAATTGTAGTGATGCAACTGAACTAACTGAATAAATTGTAGATGCTTAGAAGTAGAATAACTAAAACTAAGAAAATGGCAACCAAAATAGTGCTAGCATATAATCCCGCCCACTCTGCCCTTAACGAATTGTGTCAACAAATAATAAAATCTTGTTTATTTCAAAACAAAATTGCCAAAGAAAATAATCTAATGTAATTGCTTGTAGGAAAATGTATTTTAGACAAAGCAGGATCTTTTTGGAAAGTCACAGCAGCATGTCTACAACAAAAACATGAAGCTTTTAAAGAAAAGATCACCATAACTACTATGAAGCATAGAGGAGGATCAGATATGTTTTGGAACTGTTTTGCTATATTTTGCACAGGCTGCCTTGAATCTGTGCAGGGCACAATGAAATCTCAAGATTATCAAAGCATTCTGGAGCAAAACATGCTGTCCACAGTCAGAAAGCTTCTGGCCTTCCTTCAACAGGATAATGACCCAAAACGCAACAAAAGTACCCAAAAACGGATAATAACGTTGGCTATTCTATAAGCCTTGATCTGAATCTCATCAAACATCTTTGAAAAAGCTGAAACATTCATTTTGGAGAAGGTACCATTCAGACCTGAGACCGCTCAAGCAGTTAGCTCAGGAAGACTGGTCCAGACTCCATGTTGACATCTGCTGCAGTTTCACTGAGAGCTGCAGAAATCACTTGTTTGCAGTGATCGCCTGTAAAAGTTGTGCAATAAAATTTTAGCTTTTGGGTTCTATCGTTTTAATTCATGGAATTTTCAGAAGTCATTGATTTCTATGAAATATGGAGTGAACAATGCTGGATGGTAATTACTTTTGTTAGTTTCACATTTTTCAAAGAAAATGATTTATTTGTTACTTATTTGTGGAAGGGTGCCAACAAATTTCTCCATGTGTGCAGGAGATATTTATTACTCTTCAAATATCCATGAATAAATGACAGGTTTTGCTGAATTTAAACATTTAGAAGCTGTTTTTGTATGTACACCATTTATAAATGAGGTCTAAGCAGTTGTTTGTTTGTCAGCTGGGTTGCCACACTGTGTAACCAGAATGTGTGTCTGAAAGTATGTATTGTATGATTTGTGCTTCTTCAACATTAATAAAGTGTCGGTCACTATCATTGTCTTTAGTCAGTCTCTCTGTCTGATATCATGTGAATGTCTTTAGGCATCTATGGAGCTGGCTGCCTGATCACAGAAGGCTGCCGTGGAGAAGGTGGAATTTTAATCAACAGTGAAGGTGAGAGGTTTATGGAACGCTATGCTCCCAATGCAAAAGACTTGGCCTCCAGGGATGTGGTCTCACGCTCCATGACCATCGAAATTCGAGAGGGAAGGTATGACATCACAGCACTGCTTCTAGGTTTTTATTTTCAAACATTTTGGTCAAAAACAATAAGTGTGTTAGTTTTTATTAGTGCTTGCTAATTTAAAGGGGCACCTTTCTTCTAAATAAAATATATGAAAAAATATATCTAAAATACATGAGCTCCCATGGCATGTTTTAATGGGAAATAATGCATTATATAGAAACTTGTAGCATATTTTTGCAGATCCCGCTACTTTTAGTGATCTGTAGATATGAATCAATAATAATTATCCCAGTCTACAGGTGAAAAGACAATCCATCTGAGTGGTATCGGTGATCGGCAGCATAAAACATGATCGGAGCATGCCTATTCCTAATTAATTGTGTAATACAGTAGTTGTAGCTACAGTTATAAACTAAAAGTTAAATTAAGTGTTTTACTTGGTCACATGAGATGACTGAAATAACTCAAATGATTTTTACTTCTTATAACATGACCTGATGTCAGAACATGTAGATGTTAAACAGAAAAGGCCCCTTTTCCATCATGATCAGTATGCTACCTCATTTTTACTTGGTTCACTCAGGTTTGTTTTTATTTCTTATGTTATCATGTCTAGATTATCTACTGAGGCTTCGTGATGCTTCTTGCTCTGTAGTTTCCTACGACAGTAGAACATCTTTTCACAAACTTGCTAAACAAAATGAACAACAGAGCATTCAGATTAAGATTGAATTGGACTTGAGAGTATGTATCTGACGAACTATGTTCCTGGGTTGTCTTGATTAGAGGTGTAGGTCCAGAGAAGGATCATGTCTACCTGCAGCTCCACCACCTCCCACCACAGCAGCTGGCTGCCCGTCTACCTGGAATCTCTGAAACCGCAATGATATTTGCTGGAGTAGATGTCACCAAAGAACCTATCCCTGTCTTACCTACAGTCCACTACAACATGGGTGGCATCCCCACCAACTTCAAGGGACAGGTATTCTGGCACTCAATTTAATGTAGAGTAATTATTTGTAAATTAGTCCTTAAATTGACCTGTCCAAGCTTCTTCCACAAATGTATTTGTACATACGTCATAAGTAACCTTTAATAGAATGTTTGCAAGCAACCATTTTTATTTGTTCTTGTTCACATTATTCTTTTTCTGTCCTAAAACACAACCTAGACTTGTCCATAAGGCCTAGACAAAATTAACCTTGGTCAGCTGGTATTAGTCCCTCCTGCTACTCAGGTGTACAGACTCAACCAGATCGGTCTGAAAGGGGCACTAAAGACCAGTCATTATTTTGTCCAGTATGAAGACCCAATGTTCTGTGATTCTTTAGTAATACCTGGGTATGAATACTTGAGTTTCTCTCATTTTTTTGCACAGGTCATCACTTACAGTGAAGGGCAGGATAAGGTAGTGCCAGGGTTGTATGCATGTGGTGAGGCTGGCTGTGCCTCTGTCCATGGTGCCAACCGTTTGGGAGCCAACTCACTACTGGATCTAGTTGTGTTTGGCCGTGCCTGTGCCCTTACCATAGCTGAGCAGAACACTCCAGGTAACCACAAACATTCTGCAGCTTCTCTCAAAAATGTTTTAGATCATGAAATTATTTTATAAACTTTGTTTTTAAGTTACATCCTAGAAAATATTGCTTAAATATTAAGATTGTACAAATTCCAGTGGTTACTATAAGGCTGATGTGTCTAATGTATTTTATTTATATAGGAGAGAAGCTTTCACCCCTGTCGGCAAATGCAGGAGAGGAGTCTGTTGCTAACTTGGATAAAATCCGCTTTGCTAATGGCAATACCAGAACCTCTGAGATTAGGCTTAATATGCAGAAGGTACCTACCCATCACATTATTTTATCAAGTTTAGCTTCATAAGAACAATCAGTAATCAGAAAACATTTAATTTGGGGAAATTAACTTGTCTGATGGTAAAAAAAAATAAATAATTGACAGAAAACATGCAAGAACATACAATTAAAGTCCGTCACTGCTCAGATGGTTTGACTCACTGAGGGCAGACATTTTCTTTCTTTGCTTACAACTGGCCTTGTTCCTATCAGGAAATTAAGCATAATCCTTCAAAACATGGTAACTGATCTGTATTTTTACTTGTAAAGTATTTAAATAATCTAAAAGGCTGGTGTACAATTCAGTTCCATTCAAATTGATTTGTATAACACTTCACAAACTAGCAAGAAGGTGCTCATCTTTCTCTAGTTAATACTAGACAGTCAAAAACCACATGCATACAAAAGCACGAAGTTTAAGTAAAACAGATAAGTAATGAAATGAAAACAACATAAAGAAGCTAAAACAGCTAACAGCTTTTTTCTGTTGACCTTTTTTGTGGATAAAGCTGCTATATTAAGAGAGAATTTCACGAGTAACACACCTGCTGTTGTTTAGTTAATGCTTAAAGCATAATGAGCCAAAAATCACCACTTGGAGGATGTTGACCCAGCTCTTTTATTTTCTTACTTCATGAAACATTCAGTGGTGCTTCTCAGTTGTTCTGTAATTGAAGACGTGAGTGTAATGGAAGTGAATTAAAAAATGAGATGATTATAGGAAACCTGCCCTTTTAACTCTGCACAGTTCCACTTTTTCTCTTACTAATAGCTCTCTTACATAACTAATTCAGTTTATTGGGATTGATCACACATGTTCACAGGAAATACCTGAAACTTGCAAACCAGTTGGTGTCTAGCAGTCAAGCCAAGAAACCCTCCTCTATGGTAACAGGTTTAATGCAAATATTTACCTCCCACTTCAGACCATGCAGTCTCATGCGGCAGTGTTTCGTACTGGAGATGTCCTAAAAGAGGGATGCCTTAAGATGGATGCTATTTATCAGACTTTGGATGACATCAAGACATTTGACAGAGGTTTGTTTTAGGGCTTTATTGTTCATAGTTGTAGATAAACATGCAGAAATGACTTTACTTGCACCATATACCACAATGTGAAATTAAGCTAAATGTTGTGATTAATGAGACTAAAGAATAGTAGAATATTTATTTATTTAGTTAATTTCACTTTAAAATGTTTCAGATGATTGACTACTTTTAATATTAGACAATGATAACCAAAGTAAACTCACATGGATTTTAAAATTATTTTCATTTACACAAGATAAATGTTGTTCATTCTTTACCTGAACCTGTGTCCACATCCAGGCATGATTACTGCCTGACCTGTTGAACACAAAGGCCTGTCTGTTGTTTAAATATTTATAAAACATTTCGATATTCCCCATAACCTTAACCACGCAGTACTTCAAGAGGGACACGTTGAAAATGTTGCCCTGGCCTTCGCAGTGCCTCTGCACAGTATTGAAAATGTGTGCATAGACCTCAGAAGAGCATGCAAGACAACCCAAAATCCTTCCGACAACTAACATCCCCTCAAACAAGAATTTAATAATCCTAAAGGCTAGAAATGCCATTATAAATTATGATCATGACCAATAGAGGGGTTTCTGTGCACTGAGCATACAGGATGCCCAAACTTTTGCTTCAGGGCCTTTTCCTTTTAGAATTTTGAAACTGGAACAGAATGAAATAAAAATGTCTGCTCTTGCTTGTTAAAGCAACTTGCAATTTTAAACTGTGCCTTTTGGGAATCACGTCGTCTTTTACTCGTTTAACTGTTCACAGTAATGGAGCTTTTTACAGGCATATTACTGTATAAGAACACAGGAGGAAATGTATGTTTAATATGTATCCACATTACAGTGTAAAGTTTACAGTTTACACTGTAAATCAGTGTTTGTTGGTCACATTTGTGAATGACCCAATTCTGACTAAATTGCAAATGTTAAATGTTTAAGGTGTGTTTTGAAAATAAATGCTGTTTCAGTGTTTCTTTAACACTTTGTTTTCTCAGGTATTGTTTGGAACACTGACCTTGTGGAGACACTGGAGCTACAAAACTTGATGCTGAATGCTGTGCAGACCATCAACTCAGCTGAGGCTCGCAAAGAAAGCAGGGGGGCTCATGCCCGTGAGGATTTCAAGGTAAGCCTCATTCAACAGCTTTCAACAACATACCATTTTTCCTGAGGAAAGTAACCTGTGGACATGAACTCCTGATTAAGCTGCTTTGTATCCCGGTGCTGTAGTGCTAATAAAGTGTTCATGTGTGTTTTAGGAGCGTTTGGATGAGTATGATTATTCCAAGCCTTTGCAGGGACAACAGAAGAAACCTTTTGGCCAGCACTGGAGGAAACACACCCTCTCCTATGTAGATCAGAAATCAGGAAAGGTATCATTACATTTGTTCTTCTAGTTCAGTCATTACTGTGTGGTGAAAGTTTACAGTATGATTATGGGAAGGGACACTGCAGAAATTAAAAATTCAGTTTCCTGAAATGCTGGATTAGCTTTGGCCCTTTCAGGTTGAATTACTTAAATATATGTTGTGTCTTTGTGTCTCAGGTCACTCTGGACTACAGGCCTGTAATTGATAACTCTCTGAATGCTGAAGACTGTGCAGCCATTCCTCCTGCAATCCGTTCCTATTAAACATGCTCAAACCTAATTATGTCCTCCTGTCCAACAGAAAATGCATTTGCAATGAGTACTATAACCCACAAATTCATCATTTAGTCTGGCCTTTTTCATAATAAAAATTGTTATATATTGTAGCAATTCTGGAGAATTGTGTGTTTTTTGGTGTATTTTATATCATTTAAATCAATATTTATTTAGTTAATTTTGGCAATTTTGATTTATTCTGCAAAAACGTGCAAACAAATGGTGCCATGGTTCTGCAGCCTCTTGGACTGGTTTGTGAGCATCCTGCATGTTAAGTTTAGATTCAGTGACTATTGATACGTTGCATAGTTATTTTCTTCTTTGTGCATGTTTGACTATCAAAATCAAGTCAATATCTGCTGATTGATGTTAACAGAGATTTTAGTGATACCTATCAGAGCTGTTTAGGGATTTATCTTAAACTAATCTCTAATTCAGTGTACTCTTGTAAACATGCCAATAAAGATTATGGCCAAGTTCTACTGTAGTGTCATGTGACCACCATAACAGTTGTAGTTCCATCTACATGTAATTTTATTGACAGCACTTAATGTTTCTTAATCCAAATCATGTTTTATTTGATTTGGAGGCCCTTACCTCCCTCGTTTCTCTTTTCATTATTTTCTTACTTTGCATTTAAAAATGTCCTGTTTTTTTTTTTACAAAATGATTTTGTTGTAGTTCCTTAATAATCATTTTATTTTCTCTAATGAGCGTGAGTATCGATTCAGATCCTAGTTCTACCTGATGTAACTAGTTCACCAACGCTGACATTTATACAGTTACACCATCCATTCATTCATTATCACACCCGCTTAATCCTCATCAGGGTCGCGGTTAGTCCCCTACCCCCTCACTGGGCGCAGGGCAGGGCATTACACTATTCAACTAAGCCCAGGACAAGGCGCAAATCCATCGCTTGGTCATACACATACACGGAGTACCCAATTCACCTGATCTCCATGTTTTTGGACTGTGGGAGGAAACCGGAGACCCCGGAAGAAACCCACACTGACACGGGGAGAACATGGAAACTCCGCTCACATGTGGACTCGAACCCGCCCTTACAGTAACACTTTATACATATTTAGGTATCCATTCCATCCATTATCACACCCGCTTAATCCTTATCAGGGTCGTGGTTATTTCCCTACCCTCTCACTGGGCGCAGGGCAGGGCATTACACTATTAAACCCAGGACAGGGCGCCAATCCATCGCTGGGTCACACATACAATTCCCAATACAAGTACCCAATTCACCTGATCTCCATGTTTTTGGACTGTGGGAGGAAACATGCAGACACGGGAAGAACATGGAAACTCTGCTCAAACTCAAGACCTCAGCACTGAGAGGCGAATATGCTAACCACTAAGCCACCATGCTGCCCCATATTTAGATATATAAAGCTTAAATACATTAATCAGCCACAACATAAAAAAACACTTGCCAAATGTATAGTTTTTAGGCTTGTGCCACCAAAACAGCTCTGATTTGTTGAGGCATGGACTGCACAAGTCCTGAATGTGTCCATATAGCAGGGGTGCTCAAATCCTACAGGTCTATTTACCACCAAACTGATGGAGGAAAAATAAGTGATGCAAATTGCAAAGAATCCAGAAAGTGAGAAGTCTGATGAACAAAGCATATGTCCTCAAAAATCCAGAGCTATGTACAAAAGTACCAAAATTAACTGGGAGGAAACGGCAACTTTTTTCTGTAATCAAGTCTAAACTCTTGACAAGTGTGAAATGGCCAGACGGACACACTTCATTTGTGAGGCTGCTGCTGTATGAATTTTTCACCATATTCATAGTTAAAAATGTTAATGCACACTTGGATGGTCCAGCGTATACATTAATAATTTTTTCTTTCCTTCCACTCTAACACAGCATCAAATGTGATTTTTATACAGATAAGTTGATATTTGTGGTTCTGCTCAAACTAAATCAGATTTACTGTAAATGTAACTTTGACTAACAGAAGGTCAGTGACTGTAAACACTGCTGCTCAGTTTGTGTTTAGTTTACTTACTGTAACCTCAACAGTTACTGACTTTCTCTGTTTTTAAGCTTTAATATGAAATATTCTTCACATCTCATGTTGAATTACAGAACAAATGTTTGTGATGCTGTTGATGACTCACAGACTCAGTCAGTCATAGTGAGCATCGCAGCTCTACTCAGCAGTTTAGTTAATAAAATGGTTTGTTGTTGGTTTCTGTACTTTTTATTATGATGTATGAACTGATAATAAACATTTATATGAGACACTTTGCTGGCATTGAGCTTAAATACCATAAATATTAAGTCATTTTTTAATATTTCACCACATTGTTAATTCCAGCAGCAGATTAAAATAAGAGGGAGGGAGTTTGAGTCACAAATTTTAGACCACCCTGGTACACAGGTGAAGCAAACATGGTAGGAATGTGAGTGGTCACCTTGTGAGGTAGAGGAAACTGCTGCAGTATCTATTTTATCCAGAAAGTTACAAGGTCACAGTTGCAGTAAGTTTACTACAGAGCAAGGGAGCTCAATCAACTCAACAGTGAAGCACTATTGACCCATGAGCAGACTTTCTGTGCTTCCACTGAGATTCTGTCAATTACTGTGTATATACTGTATATAATTGACAATCTCAGTGGAAGCACAGAAAGTCTATATATATATATATATAT
>BRDA01005418.1:0-13973 GCA_036984385.1 Crenuchus spilurus | reverse complement strand
CGGGGATTAGGGATTAATGAGTTGATGTTTGTTATTACTAACCCTGTAAAGCTGCTTTGTGACATCAATTGTAAAAAGCGCTTTATAAATAAATTTGATTATTAAAGATTCTTGTACTATTTTTTTTCCTCTAGTATTTTTGCCTATTTTTTCCCCTCCCAATATAGTAGTAGGCAATTAACCCCTCCCATCCACTAGGGGACTCTCCTCATCACTTTGCAATGTCCCTGACTGACTCTAGGAGGGTGAAGACGAGCTCCTCCGCTGCGTGTGATATGGCTGCTGCCTCTTTCCTAACTACCGCTGATACTCTGTCACTGAGGAGCCAACGCGTTCAGAGGAAAGCGCAGCATCCCCAGCTCTGATGGACCAATCAGGAGATGCCTGAGGCAGTGGATACTGTAGTGTGAAAGTGATGGAGAGAGAAAGAGCACAGCCAATTTTTGCTCTCACGGACCCCAGCTGTCGATGGCAAACAGCACGACCGGGATTCTAACTCGCGATCCTCTGTTCAGTGTGGAGTTATTCATGTACACCGCTAACCCTGATTTCTTAAACTGGGTTAAGGTTTAGAAATGTGATGGAGAGCAGGATGTTAGGTCAGTAATCTGATTTCTAAGTGAATATAAGCTCTTACTCTGATCTCCTTCACATTTCTCTGACTGGATATAAACCAGCAACGATTAGCACGGCATGAGATGGCAACGTAAACACTTCTGATGATGTATGGCCATGTTTTCAGGTCAACATGCTCGACTGTTTTTTAAAGCTGCGGTATGAAGGTTGGGTTTTACATCACATCTGCTGCAAGTTTACTGGCTGATTGCAAAGCAGACTCATGATAGGCAGCCCTATCCGCCCGGGGAGCAGTGGTGGGTTAAGGGACTTGCTCAAGGGCACTTCAGTCAGATCAAACTGATGACCTTCCGGTAACCACCACGTCACGGCTGCCCCCTTATTGTCTATTTACACAAGTGCATTGATTGTATTATTGGCATCTGATTTTATGCAGCTATTGGCTTGTGAATGCATGTAAACACATTAATATTACAACCTTTATGAGAAACAACTGAACACAATGCTGCCGTTACAATAAAGCTCTCCCCCACCCTCAGACACATACCCAGGGTTCATCTCTAGCCAGGCGTCCAGTTGTCCAGCTCTGGGAGCGTCCACACCCGTAAGGATCTTGCCACTGTCCACGTGAATGACCTTCACTGGCAGGTCACTCATCTGACTGGTTTCATCCAGAGGCTGCAGCACAGACAGAAACAGCTGTTAGAGTGACTCGGTCATAAAATGGCATTAGTGATGGCATGAGTGGATGGCACGAGTGTGTAAGTTTCACCTCTCCATCCGGACCCAAAGCAGGAGCTCCACCCTCACCATTCTCGGTCTTCTTAAACAAAAAAGAAACAAGTAGTAAACGAATAAGGGACTAAAAAGCCTCCAGAATGTAATCGGTCAATGGCAGGACTTACCTTCTTTTTCTTCTTTTTCTTTTTCTCCTTAAGAGCCTGTACAGCCTTGTGGGCACGCACAAGTTCAGTGAGGTTGGCCACATACTCGTCTGTCTGCTGTAAGAGGTACGCCAGACGCTTGTCCTTCTTCTGATCAATCAATTTCCTGTAGCCTTCCTCATCTTCAGCCTGAGGGAGTCATTTTCAGCGTAAGTGTACATGAATCAGTACAGACGTACATTTACATTCAGCCTAATAAAAAGACTAAGAGCTCAACTGAGGCCAATCCAATTACAGCCTCAATTTAGGTGTGGGTAATCATTTAAATGATCAGTTAAATAGAGAATAGTATTAGTGCTGGGCGATAAAACGATATCGATTTGTTTCACGATAAGTTTTCCCTCGATGACGATGATAAGTCGGGACAAAAGAATTCGATAAGCATTAACGTTCGTTTTCATTTCACGTCTAAGCAGCTTGACAGTGAGTTCAGAAGTCTGATACTGCTGCTTGTTAGCTCCTCCTCACCAGTCGCCAAAATGCACTGTTGTGTTTAAGACAAGCTGTGATTGGGGGAGAGCGTAGTGGGGCGGGGCGAGAGAGTGCGAGGTTGCTGTGTGCTCGTCTGTTTGTGTGAGAAGGAGAAGGAGGGGGACTTGCTGTGTGCTAGCATTAGCCTGTTAGCTTGGCTCTCTAGCCTGTTATTTTGGAGTGGCTGCGGCCGACAGCAATCACTGTAAGTTTCAACAATAAAGCGACGACTGTAAACGTCTTTCTCGTCCGTCCTTTCAATGCGTCCAACCGGACGCTACAATATTATGTTCTGGCAATAAACAATTTAATATTTTAAATAGTAACATTTCATGTATTTAGTCTGTTTTTAGAAAGATGTTTAAAACGATCACAGTGTTAGAAAATTTAATATCGTGATAATTATCGAGATTGATCAATATAAAAAAATTTATCGTGATAACATTTTTGGCCATATCACCCAGCTCTATATAGTCATGTAAACACCTGCATCTCCAATAGGAAAGATTGTGTACTAAAGACCTTTTACAACAATCAATGGCAATACTGCTGAAAGAATTAACAGCTCGTTATCTCGGTACAGTTACTGATAAATTGTGTTTTGATCAAAAACAGGATCTATAAGAAATGTCAATAAAGATTGTATTTCTTGAGAAAACGCAGCAAGTTTCAGGTGTGCTCAAAGTTTATGACTTAATAAGTCTTTTATTGAGACAGATCTAACATTAGCATTTAAAAGACTGTTCAGAGAGCCGACTACTAAAACGAAGAACCTTCCAAGTCTGTTAGCATTAGCATCAGATTATAGGAGGTCACCACAGCATCCTTACTGCAGCTTCATCTGAAACAGGACTGAAGTCATTACTGTATCATCCTTTCAATGTAAAGTCTCAACGTTTTAAAGCATTTACGACTCCTCACCATCAGCCTCCTCATTCTCTCCTTCTCAATGCGCTCGTTCTCCTTCTTCTGCTCTCGCTCCGTGTTGGCATGATAGGTGGCCACAGCTTTGGTGAGTTTCTGCATCTTTCCTGTGATGGAGCGATGGTACTCCTTAAAGTCCTTCGCATGCTGGAGGATACTGTTGAGATATTCCTGGAGAAGAAAAATGACTTCTGTTAAAAGGCAAAAACACTGATTTAGTCAACATGTGGTCCACATGTCGACCAATCAAATATGGAGATACACACAGTGCCAAAGCTACCAGTACCTGGTTTAAGGACCATGGTGTCCCTGTTCTTAACTGACCAGCAAACTGGCCTGACCTTAACCTCATAAAATCGATGGGCTATTGTGAAGAGGAAGATGTGATACACCAGACCCAACAGTTCAGAAGAGCTGAAGGCCACTATAAGAGCAATCTGGGCTCTCATAACACCTGAGCAGTGCCACAGACTGATCCACTCCATGCCACACCGCATCGCTGCAGTAATCCAAGCCAAAGGAGCCCCAAATAAACAGAGCTGTACATGCTCATACTTTTCAGTTGGCCAACATTTCTAAACATCCTTTTTTTGTTTTGGTCTTAAGTCATATTCTAATGGTCTGAGATGCTGAATTTGGGATTTTCATTATTTGTCAGTTATAATCATCAAAATTAAAAGAAAACATTTGAAACATCAGTCTGTGTGTAATGAATGAATAAAATACACAAGTTTCACTTTTTGAACTGAATTACTGACATAAATCAACTTTTTCACAATATTCTGATTTTATGACCAGCACCTGTACTTAACCAAAAAATGTTTTTAAAGGGACAATACAGGAAAATGCTAAACATCGGCCGGCGATGGATAAAAGGTTGAGTCCTGGTTTAAATTTCTCTACAGAATTCAGATTTGTAAACATTACTAGGGCTGCCACGATTAGTCGACTAGTCACGATTATGTCGACTATTAAAATAGTCGACAACTAATTTAATAGTTGATGCGTCGTTTTTGTTTTTACTTTTGTTTTCTCTCCAAACTGCTGCGTACTCACCTTTTACTGCTGCGTCTTCCTTTCTGTCCTTGACGCACATGCGCAGTAGTGATAACCGGGGTAGCCCGTGGATGACGTCACAGAACGTTATATACAGACAGACTCAAAAGAGAACCCGGCGACGGAGCTCAAAAGAGTGGGCCAAGATCATTTTAAGAAAATGAAAGAGAAACGTGTGCAATGTAATATCTGCAAGGCAGAACGTGCCTTCAGCAGCACAACTGCGATGCACGAGCACCTGAAAAGGAAGCTGTTGTGCCTGATTGTGACAATGATGAAGTGGGACCGTCATCTCGGTAAGCTAAATTGCTAGTTAGCTGCTAAAATTAGCGTAAACAGAGAGTTAACTTGCTGCTTACTCATATTTATAGCTGTAAAAGTGAACATTAGTGATGACGATTTGATTCATCAGCCTTAGAACACATTCATGTGTTTTCTGTAACGTTATAACAGTCATGTGTTTGAATAGGAATGCTAATGCTAACGTTTCTAAGGTTACGTTTCAGTGCTATGTTTACACTTTATGCTAAACAGTTAAATAATTGTTTGTTGCAACAAGCTGCATATTTCATTAAAGGTTTAATGAACTATGATCTTAATTGTTTTTATTTTTAGTTAGCATATAGCTGAAATCTAATGACGGTTATATAATAGCAGCTGCATTCTAGTGCGATAAGCTGTATGTTTTATATTCAATTAATGTATGATCCGATTAGTCAACTAATCGCAAAAATAATCGGTGATTAGTCGACTATAAAAATAATCGTTTGTAGCAGCCCTAAACTTTACAGATTTGTATAAAATCATACAGTACACGTTCATTAATGATCATCATTTAATGTTGATCTAAAAGGCTCGTGAAGTTGGAATACATTACTATTCAATCAGTATCAGCATTAAAACAAATGGCTTGAAACCTCTCATTCTTATAAAATTGACCTTTTGGAGTTAAATTAGGAACACAAATGAACTTTTCTTCACATTTTTGGAGATGCACTGGAGCTTAACAGCAGAATGGATGTCTATGTTGAATGAAAATTAAGGCCGAAGTGATGTAAAGCATTAAAAAAGTGCCATCTGTGATAAGTGTGAGAGCTGCGGACAACACCTCTCCGTACCTGATGCTTCTGACGGCGTTTGCGTTCCTGCTCGATCTTCTGCTGCTTCTCCAGTTTCTCAGTAATGCGAGCCTCACGCAGAGACTGCCTCTTGCTGCGCTTGTAGGCCTTGGCATTGAGCGCTGTCTCCAGGGCCGTATCACGCCGCATACACACCACCACCTCCTGACGTAGCTGGAGGAGAGAAATATTATATGCCTTCAGTTTCTGTTAAGACAAAGTGAGGAGAAGCAGCTAAAGTTACATTAGTGGGCTCATTCCAGCTGGACAGTCATCTACCTGTCTCTGGAAGTTTAGGAGTCTCAGTGCCTTCAGTTCAATCGTAGCTTTGGTCCTCAAGTCTCCTGCCAGAGAGCCTGGAAGGTTCTCCAGATCCTGGATACGATGGGCTATACGTGCTTGCAGTCTGAAAGGACAGATCACCGTTTTATACACCGAAACAGAGATTAATGATTAAAAGATGGCAACGTCACCACCCGCTCTCTCCCTCACCTGTACTCCCTCTCCTGTAGAATCTCTACAGGGTCCAGTCCACGGGGCTTCTGGATGGGCGTTATACGGTTCTGTTTAGGGTGCAGCATCATGGGCGGAGGTTGGGCTGGTTGTCCAGGAGACTGGGTCTGAGGGGGCATGACGGGGGAAGCAGCCGGAGGCACAGACGGCGGGGCAGGAGAGGGCCGACCAGTGGGCTGAGGAGGGATCAGCTTCTGAGGAGCGCTAGCTGGAGCAGCAGCATTCACCATAGGTCCTTAAAAACAAACACAAACTGTATATTCAGTCGTCTTTAAGATTAGAGCTAGTACTGTTTAGAGAGAGACTTTAGTCTAAAATACACAGAAATAAGCAGGCATGGAAACCAGTAACAGACAGATTAAACGGTGGAGGATCAGAATAACCACCCTCGCCTGAGAGGACAGTGAGACTACACTGGGTGATGGAAAGCATCAGGAGGCACTCGTGCTTATTGCTTTGTACCACTCTTGTAACACTGGATTCAATGCTCCGGCACTGGTCCATGGGGCATCGTGGGATGTACTCAATGTATGAGAAGCTCATTCTCACTACACCTTCACTTAGAGCTGGGCGATGTGGCCAAAAATGTTATCACGGTAAATTTTTCTATTTTGATCAATCTCGATAATTATCACGATATAAATTTTTCTAACAGTTTTAAACAACATCTTTCTAAAAACATCAGCCTAAATACATGAAATGTTACTATTTAAAATATTAAAATGTTTATTGTCAGAACATAATATTGCAGCGTCCGGCTGGACGCGTTGAAAGGACGGACGAGAAAGACGTTTACAGTCGTCGCTTTATTGTTGAAACTTGCAATGACTGCTGTCGGCCGCAGCCACTCCAACATAACAGGCTAGAGAGCAAACAAGCTAACGGCTAAAGCTAGCATGCGAGCGAGCTGCACGCACGCGCACACACACCGAGCCCACCTCCTTCTCCTTCTCACACAAACAGACGAGCACACAGCGACCTCGCGCTCTCTCGCCCCGCCCCACTACGCTCTCCCCTTAAACACAACAGTGCATTTTGGCGGCGCTGGTGAGGAGGAGGAGCTAACAAGCAGCAGTATCAGACTTCTGAACTCACTGTCAAGCTGCTTAGACGTGAAATGTAAACGAACGTTAATGCTTATTGAATTCTATTGTCCCGGCTTATCATCGTCATCGAGGGAAAAATTATCCTGAAACAAATCAATATCGTTTTATCGCCCAGCACTACCCTCACTACAGCAGCTCCAAAGTTAGTGGTGTCTCAGATACTACCTCCATCATGCCTCACAGGTACCCTATTATCAGCATCAGTCACAATCAGTGTTGCCAGATCTCGCGATAGAAACAAGCAACCAGCTCTATGAAAACAAGCCCAACTGGCAACCCATCACATTCTGTAAAACAGAGGTCATTTCTAAACAGTGTAAAGGTAAATATTTAATATGACATTATACATAAACAACACCAAAATTATGATAAACACTTTTAATATTAAAATTTTGAATAATAAATAATTTAATAAATTCTGTGAAAAACTTATTTTAAGCTCTGATCAAAATTAAACTGAATTTTGCATATGCAACAGCACGACTTATTAATGAAGTGCATTTTGATCTCATTGTCCGTCAAAGTGGATCCAATGAGTTCTCCGAGATGGTCTACAGCAGTGATTGACGCGTGGCAGGCTGGGAGCTTGTAGAGAAGAGATTCACTCGGAAAGAAAGCCAAGCCCAAATAAGCAACTTCACGTTCAAAGACAAGCCCAAAAAACCGCAACCCGCGATTCACGAGATTTGCAAACGACTTCAGAAAAAAACAAGCCAAAATCAAAATTTGCTTATAATAAGTGGACTTGGCAACACTTGTCACAACTCGTCCTTTGCCCATGATGACGGTTTTACACTCTGCTACTGGTGCGCTCACTTATTTATATATTCAGCAGACCCGGTCATGTAGAATCCAAGTTCATTCCAAACCAGGGTGGTAATAATATTCTGACATGGCTGTGTACATTAACATCAGGCACACTGCTTTCTATATCTCAGCATCTGCATCAGTCTTTAAAAACCCTTATCAGTATATAACAGCTGCAGGTCTCACCTTCAGGCCATGGTTTGGGTGGTCCATTTTGTGGCTGGCCCTGCATGCCCGGGGGAACTCCTGAGGGTCCTGGAGGAGGCATATTTGGTCCTACCATTCCTGTGACATGTGATCACATGATCAGGCCTGTTGCTTCCATCCACACATACATTACAGTACACGCCTTTTTCAATTAAGCTATGTTTATGTTAACACTCAAAACAGTGTAGTTAACTGTCTAGGTTCTAAAATATCCTAAAATAACACCATCGCCACCATACAGTACACAAATCATTCACTTAGCACAGTAAGGACATCCTCACCATGTGGTCTGTTGTAGTTGGGCCCAGCTGGTCCAGGGCCTCCAGGTCCAGGGGGTCCACCTCCAGGTCCTGATGCTGGAGGCATGTTGGGCATCCCCTGTTGCATACCAGGCATGGGCCTCTTACCCTGCACCGCCATCTGCAGATGGTCAGGCAGAGGCTGCCCACGGGCCAGCATCTTATAGGCCATGATCTGTGCGCGGAGCTGGTGTAGCTGGTTCTGGTTAAAGGGCGTGGGTCCACCAGCACCACCTGGTCCACCCGGACCTGCAGGTCCTCCACTGGGTACTGAACCTGGGCCTGGAGCAGGACCTCCACCGCGGTTCTGCTGGCCAACTGCCTGAGGGTCACCGCCCTCCATAGGCATGCCACCAGGGCCAGAGGGCATCATGGGGCCAGATGGAGGACCGTTAGCTGGCACGGGGCTAGGGGCGTGTTCAGAACCACCCAGAGGAGAATGGTAACCTGAAGAGAGTGAGAGGAAAAATCAAATTAAAAATTTAAACATCTAACTAGACACAAAAATGAATGTGACATTTCAAATAGGCGGATATGGTGATTAATAAAATATCACTATAATCTCTTTTACTTCCTAATAATTAAATTAATAAGGTTCTCAACAATATTTACCACAAATTAACAAAACAGCCACAGCCAAACTAAAACCGTGGTCCAGTTCTCTCACGCATATATTCAAATATCTGCCTGTTTATACAGACACTACATCACTGGACACTTTTTGCATACTCAAACAGTGTCTGGAAGATCTAAGTTTAATATGTTTTCCAGTAAAACTTTGCCATGCAAGTCTATACCTTGGGAATGTTGATCCATGGGACTGGGTGGTGGTCCCATGCCGCTATGGCCACCCTGTCTCATACCCATGCCCTTCATCTGGCCATAGCGAGGGTCATCTGGCATGCCCTTCTCATGCATGCCCTCCATAGGCTAAAGGAAGAAAGAACAGCATGTGATTTTCACTTTCATAGTCATATGATTCAAGAGTAGATACAGATGTTAAATAACTGATTGTCCATATTAAGCATTCACTTAACTAAAGACTTTAAATGAATAACCATCTTATTTGTGGACACTCACCTTGTGCATCTGGTGCATGTTGTCCTGAGGGTAACCTGAGGGCCCCTGTGGAGGTAGGGGATGTCCTGCAGATGGTGGACCTGGGCTGGGGCCCATCATTCCATGAGCAGAGCCGGGCGAAGGCCCGGGACTAGGACCCAGCAATGCCCCCGGAGAGGGCCCAGGGCCTGGAGAAGGGCCGGGCCGAGGGGTCCCTCCCATAGGGGGGTCCGGAGTGGACATCTCTCAGCAGAGCCGGGAGGAGTGAGAAGTAAAGCAATGATCTGTTAAAAAAGTTAAGAGTACATTAGCTGTACACAAGATATATTTAATTTTACGTCAATGGAACTATTCAAGGCTACGTCTGTGTTTCACTGAAAAATTCCTCTAATTATAAACTTCACTGTACTTCTGGGAGTGTCTGGCAACCGTTCTTTGTATTCTTTAACCTTTCTGACCTCGTTTACAATTCAAATTAGATTAGATTTTTTTTCTTTAAGAAGCCATATTTTGCACACATTACCCATATTAACTGCACCAGTTTGAACTCATTACCTATATAAAACAGTCTCAAAGAAAGCCATTAGTAACACACTATGCAGTCATGGTTTAAAATCCTACAGGGCACGTGAACTTGGCCAATGACCATTCAGATGATCCTGGAGGTCATGTGGTCAGATGAGACCACAATAGAGCTTTTTGGTATTAACTCCACTCGAAGGAAGAAGGATGAGTACAACCCCAAGAACACCGCCCCAACCGTGAAGCATGGGGGTAGAAACATACTTTGGGGGTGCTTTTCTGCAAAGGGGACAGGACAACTGCACCGTATTGAAGGGAGGATGGATGGTGTCATGCATCATGAGATTTTGGCCAACAACCTCCTTCATTCAGTAAGAGCACTGAAGATGTTTTGGGACTGGAACAGGTGTCTTTTATCCCGGTAACGAGTTCAAACAGGTGCAATTAATACAGGCAGTGAGTGCAGAATAGGAGGGCTTAAAGAAACTAGCAGGTATGAGAGCGCCAGAATTCTTGCTGATTGGTTGGTGATCAAATACTTATTTCATGCAGTAAAATGAAAAATATTTATAAATCACCTGGATTTTTTTTTTATTTTGTCTCTCACAGTTGACATGTACCAATGATTATATTAGCATCAGCAACAGTGCATCACTTGTGTTCAGTGAGAAAAACGACCATCCTAATCTTACTATCATAGGGAAATACAGACTCTGTACAAAAGCAATTAAATCAGATAACTAATAAAATAATTGCATTAAATTAGCCTAATGGGTTACTGGGGTGGGTGATGGAAGAGAACAAGCAAGCATAAGGGACAATAATATGACAGACGACATGTTTTTCCATTATTTTACATATTTTAGATTTTACTGAATATGTTAGTTTTTAATTCTTTGAAAACAATAAATGTTAATATTCTGTCAGTAAAGCGTGATGTGGGCTTATGTGTAACAGTACCAATTAATCTCATAACAGACTTTTGACGTATTTTGTAAAATTCTCTTAAATTCTAAATTGTACATAAATTAATACATTTTCAAATAAGAATTTACTTTAGAATTTTCCCAACAGATATCCATTACAAATTAGGTCAATATCTACTTAAAAATACCTGAAAAAGAAAGTATAAGAATGTGCTGAGCTTAATGCATGTATTTATCCTATAGTTATGTTATTACAATGAAAACATTTTATATCTCAAAACAAAATTTCTCTCGAGACAACATTATAAAGAATTAAATATGATCTCAATAAAATAAATTATTCCATTATAAGGAGAAAACAGTGTTGTGTCATAATGAAATAACTCAATATTGTGATTCATTGTATTTGGTTATCTCGAGAAAACAATGTTTATGTTATGATGAAATAACTTAACTGAAAATAAAAAAAATGTATACTTTAAGGACTTCTGTAGTTGTCTGTGTTGAGACAACTAGAAAAAAATAACTGAATTGAAGTATATTTTAATTAAAAAACCACTTAGCAAAACATCAGTTAGTGTTCTTAGTGTTAGCTTATCTGCTAACAAGCTAACTAGTTATTAGTTGTTCCAACTCGATTTTCAAGACCAAAAACGTATCATAATGGTAAAATTACTTTCATATAATTAATAATATGAACTTACATTAAACCATCGATTGAATAAGTACGTGAACGAACGTAATGCAATTTTAAATCTTTTCTATCATCACATTATAAGCTAACCGGTAACGTTAGCAACTAACAAACCGGCAAGTCGACTAAAAGAACAATTTTCAGTATTAAAACACGTAAAATGTGATCAAATTCGACTTCATAACAACGTTGGTGTGGCAGCTAATGTAAGTTACCGAGTATATTTGTTTTAGTACGGACGGTAAAGCAAATTGAGGACATTAGCTAAGCTATCGGCTGTGTTCCAAACGTAAGAACCGCTGACTACTTAGACTGCCTTCTGAGTCAGGAAGTCCAAATGTTTACATTAAAGGCTGCGTTTTAAAGCTGGTCAACCAACAGCTAGATTTGAAGGCTACTGAATGTGTTAAATGTAACTACAGCGACGCTCCTTACTTAGATAGGCAGCAAAGAGATCAAGCCATCCACCGTCAAAATTGGGACACAGCCGGCAGTGAAAACGGCTGTTTTCTAAAGGTTTCGTCTCGTTCTTTAATGCTAAGGAACTTATATCACAGACAGTGTTCGCGGACATATTTGGAAGATATCGTAACTAAATAAAAACTAAGGTAAAGTCACATATAGCCGAGCTGCAAGGCTTTTCCGAAAATATCCATTCATTCCCCCCCTGTATGGCCAGGCTGGGTTCCCATCGTGACTCCAAAGCAACAAACCGATTCGTTTTTAAAGACACACGCTGTGTGTTTAAGCCACTTAAGTGCTTATTTTAAAAGATACCCGCATGTATATATTTTCTACGCTGGTGAAGAGTATCGAAGCTACTTACAGGCTGTGAATTCAGCTTTCACCGGCGTCTCCCCGTTTTCTTCAGCTAAGCTAGCTAGAAACAAAGAGCAGCTCAGCCTGTTCTTTTTCCCTCTCACCCCCCCGGCCCGTGTGACTGTAGTGTGGCGTAAAGGCACCATCAGCGCCCCCTTTCGCCCAGCAATCGCAGCTGCAGCCGCTGCGCGCATGCTCAGTTGAAGCGTCGTTGCAGGGCGGAATGCAGGCTGTGAGCACGTGGGGGGATGGGCGCTCATACAGTAACCTACAAGAATATTAATGCTGTACACCCACTGCTCTGGATTCTGCTTTTTCTTCTTTTACTCCCCCACAACCCTCCCTTATATTTATATTCTCTTCATAGTTTTGCTACCTCACACTCTCCACTTTAATATTACTCTACTACACCTTCTAATCACAAGGCAAGTTCCTTATTATCTTTGGGGTCAAGTTGACCCCATTCAATGTTTAAATAAATGTAGGCCTTTTTTTTGCTTCATATTTAATGACTTTTCCTAATTTTATGATGACACTTGTTAAACATAAAATTAACACGATTATTTCAATGTCCTGTACACATTGGGGTCTCTTTGGCCTCATGCTGTGTTTTACCTGTACAAAACATAAAAATATCAACATTTTACATTTTAATGTGTCTGAGACAAAGGATGATGCTGAGGAGGACCCTGATTATGAGGCAGCCTCCTCTGATAGGAATGGCTCCATAAGACTCAGTGCCAGATCCCAAGCATACCTCCAGTTCTACCAAGGCTTAGTTACAGAATAAGGGCTGGCGGCCATCACAATCGCCCAACTTAAATTCCGCAGAAAATCTCTGGTGGGACTTGAAGAAGGCAGCTGCAGCACGCTGGAGGCCTTTGCCCATGAGGAATGGGCTAAGATACCTGTAGATCGCTGGAAGAAACTTGTGCCAAGCTATGAAGGATGCTATTACTGCAAAGGGAGTAAGTATTTAACCCTTTGCACGGTTCTTTATACACTTTTGTAAAATGTTAGTACACTGAGTTGTGAACTGAAGTACAAGAAGTTTGTGTACATTTGTGAAAATAATGTAACATTTATTAGATGAAAGAAAACAATTACAAAACAAATATGTGTAACCTATGAACACTTGGTACAATCTCCTGTGTTAAGAAAACATCTGTCAAACTCAGATTGCACATCAAGAAGCTCAGCATCATTGCTCGTAGATATCCGTATGGTGATGGATATGGCAGTCATGTGCTTTCAGTCACTTGGCTGTAGCTGAGATGATGTTGTTTAGCTTGCTGGCTGGCGGGGGTTGTCCTCTGATGTAACAGTAAGTGAAATATGTCATATATATATAAAAGGTTTAGGAGGGATAACAACTGTCGGGGTGTAAACGGTTAATACACATAATAACCATTACAGTAATTTCATATCACGAGACACCTCGACGGCCATTATCCTGTTTTTAAACCCAATAAAAAGATGAGAAACCCTCTTCTCTGACTGTCTGCTCTGGAGGCTTTCAGTGGAGACCATACGTGTCCAAGAACATGTTATAAATAGTAGCCAATAACAATTTTACAACAAAAATGTATGATTTTGTGATGTTTTAGTACTGCTTACGTTGTCTTTGTATATATAAATACATAAAAATGTCTACATATGGCAACCAGGGTATAAGAGGGTTAACAGCCTTCGAGGTGTCCCGTTATTACGTTGCACCAACAATCCAAGGTCTCGAAACATTTCAATATTCAAATTCTATACTTCTATCCTTTCAATTTACTGGCGTATAGCAGTAATATATATATATATATATATATATATATATATATACACTGCTAAAAAAATAAAGGGAACACTTAAACAACACAAAGTAACTCCAAGTCAACCACACTTCTGTGAAACCAACCTGTCCAGTTAGGAAGCAACACTGAC
>BRDA01005416.1:3322-14244 GCA_036984385.1 Crenuchus spilurus | reverse complement strand
TAGTTCTTATCTAGAACATAGAAGTATCGGTTTGAGACTCGGTATCGGGAGACACTAAAAAATTAATGACTCGGATCGGATCGGGAACAGAAAAACGTGATCGGGACATCCCTAATGTGCACAATTGAACTGAATGTGTCTGGGCACATTAGTGCCTTTCCAAAAATTTTAATGTTACAAAAAATTTCATTTGTGTTCATAATTAAATTCAAAAGGTAATCCGTCACATTTTATACTCGTTACACTTACATTAAAATATGACGGTTTACCTGTTTTTGTGATATTCAGTTTTTTTGGAGATAAACCAGTATAGTGCGGGTTCCACAAGTCAAAAGATTCCAGACACCATGCCAAGATGTCAGGGTGAGTAATATTAAAACACCATGTTTCTTAGAAAAGGCTTACTTCACAGCTCACAAATGAAATGACACTAAACTGTACAGGTCTAGTATCCACTGAAGTCTGTCAGTGACATGGATTTAAAGTTGCTGTCA
Source organism: Crenuchus spilurus (assembly GCA_036984385.1). Classification (NCBI taxonomy): domain Eukaryota; kingdom Metazoa; phylum Chordata; class Actinopteri; order Characiformes; family Crenuchidae; genus Crenuchus; species Crenuchus spilurus. The sequence goes on along the minus strand of BRDA01005416.1, from coordinate 13,750 downwards.
CAACACTGCATACTTAAGTCCTACTCAGACTGGATTAAATGCATGAGGTCCTGGGATAAGGAGATCCTCAGTGATTATATTTATGTAAGCGGATGCAGCATGTTTGTGTCTAGCCATCTTTAGTCATTTAACCTGCAGAACCACAAAAAACCTTCACGAATCACAAACCAAAAAAATATTTTTATATATTTTTGAGTCACTTTATAATCAACATGGTCTGGATGGAAGATCTTCTAGTCCACACTGTACCAGGAGAGCGTTATGTGGTAAAAGAAACAAAATCCGGGGGCCCCGAGTGGCTCAGCGGGCAAAGACGCTACCACTACGACCTGAGGATCGCGAGTCGGGGCCCAAGAGAGCAAAAATTGTCAGTGCTCTCTCTGGGTGGGTAGATGGCGCTCTCTCACTCTCCCTATCACTCTCACATTGCAATGTCCGCTGGCTAGGGCGTCTACTGATTGGTCCAATCAGAGCTGGGAATCCTGCACTTTCCTCCGAGTGCATTAGGCTCCCCAGTGACGGTGTATCAGCGGTGGTTCTAAAAGAAGTGGTGGCTGCATCACACGCAACAGAGGAGGCTTGTGCTTGTCTTCACCCTCCTAGAGTCAGGGACATTGCAAAGTGATGGGGAGAGGCCTAACGGAGGGGATGGGTTAATTGGCTCCAACTACATTGGGAAGGGGGTAAAATTGGCAAAAACCTAGAAAAAAAAAAATAATAATAATAATAATTCATAAAAAGGTGAGCTTATTATACAGGCTTGAAATAAAGAATAATATATGTTTATTATAGAAGTGATCATAGGCAGCCTGATGGTTAGAGATCCAATCTTGTGACCGGAAGGTCACTAGTTCGATCCCCAGATCAGGTCATGACTGAAGTGCCCTTGAGAAAGGCACCTAACCCCCAACTGCTAACTGTGGATAGGGGCTGCCCACCGCTTTGGGCACATGTTCTCACTGCCCCTAGTGTGTTTTATGGATGGGCTAAATGCAGAGGTCAAATTCCTTTGTGTGCAAGCACAATGGCCAATAATTGTGCACTTAATCACAGGCAGAAACTCACTTGTGTGGTCATTTTAATGCCGCCTGGATGCAGGAGTTCCAACGCTAATCTGTAGATGTGTAAAATGTTAAAAACAGATGCCCCCTGTGTTTTATATCAATACAAAAACAACAATAATAATTGAATATAATCATTTTATTCATGATCATCAGTGTGATATTGTTCCTCACTGGGCAACAGACCACCACATTGCAGAAAACAAAAATGCCTACCTGCACGCGAGGAGGGTTGAAGCACATGTTGTATACCCTCCCGCTGGCTGGGTGGATCCAGCGATGACTCAGTCTTTCCTTCAGAGTCTCCAGGGGGATGTTAAGGCTAATGACCACGTCCAGCTCACAGGAACTGTTGAGTGCTTCAGCTTGTGCCAGAGTCCGGGGGAAGCCTGAGAGAGAAGGAAACATACATTTACATTTACAAAAACACAGGAGATATATCCTTTAAGTTGCACCCATTGCTGACACACACAGCTTGTCTAGTCCCTGTAGAGAAATACTGCCAATAGATTAGGACTCTCTGGAGACAGGTGTGTGCTAGTGGGGTATAAACCCTCCCAGCGTTGAGCTGTGGAGCAGTGGAACTATGTTCTCTGGAATGACGGCGCTCCATACAGTACTTTCGGGATGGGTTGGGAATGAAGTGGGGATCCTGACCTCACTTTTGTCACTGAGTGCAATCAAATCCTCACAGCCTTGTTCTAAAATCTAGTAGAAATACTTCCCTGAAAAGCAGGAAAAACTCTTTTTTAATACCCTTAAAGAACAACGAATGAGCAGGTCTTCTTCACAGGCCATATTACACTTTACTTGTGTCTTGAGATTCGGAAGAACATGTAAATATGGTATAGCTTTGAACTCCAGGCTGGATTGCAGTCTTACTAGTTCTGCTATAAGAGTAACCCAGCGTCAGTGTTTGTAAACCACACAGCAGAGAAGCCTAAAATGTTTCTAGGTCAGACACCTCCCTCCTCACTCAGCCAGTGTTGATATCTGATCTTTTACAGGACTGTGGTTTGTAACTGGAGACGCCAATTTAGCCAAGAATGCAAAAGTGTTCATTCAAACAGTGGAGCGGAATGATTCACCCACCATTACATTTACATATTTTCCCACTTTCTCCTAAAGTAGTCGATGTGCCAAGACATGTTTATAGTCCAAATTTTGGACTTTAACCCTTTAACATCCTCACCAAGAAAGAAGAAACTGAATGATTATTATTATTGGGTTGGGTGGAGTGGGGGGCAATAATAAAAACAGTCCATGTTTTTTAAAGACCCCACCGTTTTTGTTTTTGTTTTTTGTTTTACATACAATTAAGTGGCACTTTATGTTATTTTCAGACAAGAAACTGTTGGATTTCTAGTTAATTCCAGTGGATGTTTTTAGTCTACCATGCCTCTACCGATTGGTAGAGATGGCACAATCACATTGTGTTAAGTTCAACATCTTCTTCAATAAGATATAGTGACTGTAATGTGCTCTATCAAATGGTTGAGCAAGATGTTAAATGGTTAAAACCAAAACTGTGAGGATAGTGTGGCTAACAAAAAACTAGACGTCATTAGTCACCTAAACAGAACTAGTCATTTCTGTCAAAATACATCACCAAAATTAGTGCTCAAGCCGCATCCAGATTTTAATTAAGGTCACTCAGAGTAGTCTGTGTGTTATAGGATACAGAACATCTTACTGGGAGATATAGAAATGAATAGAACTGCTACAGATAGACACTTCAGACAGCAGCAGGGCTGGAAGAAGACTGACCTTAGGTCATTCATTCATTCATTCATTCATTATCATACCCGCTTAATCCTTATCAGGGTCGCGTTTAGTCCCCTACCCTCTCACTGGGCGCAGGGCAGGGCATTACATTATTCAACTAAGCCCAGGACAGGGCACCAATCCATCGCTGGGTGACACACACTCACATTCACACAATTTTAGAGTACCCAATTTACCTGACCTCCATGTTTTTCGACTGTGGGAGGAAACCGGAGACCCCGGAGGAAACCCACACAGACACGGGGAGAACATGGAAACTCCGCTCAGATGGGGAATCGAACCCAAGACCCCAGCGCTGAGAGGTGAATGTGCTAACCACTAAGCCACCGTGCCGCCCCACCTTAGGTCATATTTCTCTGATTTTATGACAATCATCCTAATTAAAACTGATGCCAGATCAGATTTCCTACTCAGAGTCTAAGATATAGGACACAGTATTTGGCTACATGAGGTCATGCTATGTTCTAAGCCACACTGAATAGTCTGTAAGACCTTTGCGTGTCATGTGATAAGACACATGACTTATTATTTATTCACGTATTTATTTATACGTGTTATTAGTTATTATCTATTGTATTGTTATCAGCTTGAATATTTATAGTTTTATTAGTCTAACAGTATTTTACATCAGATCCTTAAAGAACTCCAAAATTATAATCACCTCGCTTTTACCATCCATTTCAGTTTCTTTTCCCTCCACTTTAAAGCTCTCTCAAGTCCATCCAGACCAAGCAGATTCTTGAATGACACTTCAAAAGCCTTTATATTTTTGGGTTTATGATTTGTGGGGGGAAAAAAAATAAATATGGCTAGTAGCACCAACCAAAAATCTTTATTTTCCAACACATGGTGCAGATGTGCATGGAATATCACAGAGATTTGCAACCAGACAGGACTAAAATGACCAGAAGAGCTCTGAGCTAGCTAAAAAAACACATGGGATGAAGGGAAAAAACATAGACATGGTGGATCGAGATGTAAATAAAAACACAGAGGAGCTCCTGTAAAAGAAGGAATTACCACAGAACCCCAATGTATGTTTAATTCAATCCAAATAGGGCTTAAGGCATAATTCCTTTAAAGGAGACTCTCTTTTCACTCTTCTAACAACATTTTATGACACCACTGGGACAATGTGAAAGTGTGCTAAAGATCTTAGAACATCCAAATATACTGTAGTAGCTTTACTGGATTCCTCAAAGCACTCAGAGATAGTAATAGAAGATAAACGATCACCAGGATAACAGATTTGCATATTTGTAAACAACACACTTCTGCAGAAGTACTTTAGGAAGTTGTCACCTAAAGTATTCTCAGAGCGTTACACTCTACTACTCAGAATCTCTCTGAAGTAACAGTCCACATTAACATTTTAATAACCAGTGTTAAAGCAGGTCATCTTCTGGAGTTAGTGATTCTGGAGAATGACTGCTGATATGTGAGCTCAACAGCTATACAAATATACCCTTCCCTTCACTGCTCCTTCAGACGCTCTGACCACCAAATTCATGGACAGGCATTGCCAAGGCGAATGAAACTGAAATCCTTCAAATACCATGACAGCATGATGCAGAGCTAATAAGTTACTACTGAAAAAATGAGCAAACAGGAGAAAACAGTACTGACATACTGAAGTACATTAATAATCTGTTACCCACTGAAATACACCAGCTTCCTCTTCACTTTTCATGGATGAAACTGGTGCGATGGGAAAATTCAAAGAAGAAGCTGGTGAACAGGAAGCCTTCAGTCTCGTTAAGTCTTGGCCGTTATCGTTGCTAACACTGTCATCATCATCCCTGTCCCACTACTGTCACCATATCAGTTCACCTGAACATTACAACAACATCATATGATTATGATTTATCACGAACTTATATTTAGTAGACCAGAGGAGGATGGGTCCCACATGTGAGTCTGGTTCCTCCCAAGGTTTCTTCCTCCAGCTCTGAGGGAGTTTTTCCTTGCCCCTGTTGCCGTTGGCTCGCTCACCGGGGATTAGGGATTAATGATTTGATGTTTATTATTACTAACCCTGTAAAGCTGCTTTGTGACATCAGTTGTAAAAAGCACTTTACAAATAAATTTGATTTTGATTTGATGATTTGAAACTGCTGAAACGACTCACCGATGTTAGCACGGTTCTGCACCACTGCCTGATCGATGAGGTTCTTTCTCAATCTGTGTTCTTCAATTTGTATCTTTTGGCTATCTCTCCTAGCTCTGCACATAGCCACTTCCCTTCCCCCTGTCCTGTGCACGGGCGTGTCATGTTGCTGATTGACTGTAATAATGTTGTGCTGTTCTGTCCAAACCATTTTGTTTGTTTACAGTGCAGATGTATACAAGCGCCCAAAAGAATGGACAGATAGCGGACCACGTGGACATCATTTTGCTATTCTATTTCAATAAGATTACGTTATTACTTCATTAATTGCGTAGTTACAGTATGTGATTAATTACATTTAGAATCAGCTGTATCAACAGGCTCGAGTACATTTTTCTGTTTGTCTGTTGTTCTCGGGTTTATGGAATCAATTTGCATTTTTAATAGCAAAACATATTACGCAATTCTGATATGTGACAGCCCCACACCTGCCACCGTGTTTTTTTCTGGCATTGGTGCAAAAAGCGATGATGTCAGTGACTCAGCAGCTTAAGGCTCTTTCTGAAAGACAAGTTGCTTAACCATGTAACATGGCACTACTGTCTACACTACTGCACTACAGCATTTGAGAGAAAGAGAACAAAGCTCAGAAGCTCAAGAACAGAAGAATGCAATCATGAGGATCAGAAAAGTAAGAATTTGAGTCACCTGAGCTGCAAACACAATTATGCTGTGAAAGTTCTGACAACCTATTATTGTCGTTGTAATGTAATTCTTCTGAAAGTTGTCAGACAACATTCTAGGAAAGTCTTCGAGGCACTGACACAGTTTTACAGACATCTGTGCCACGCTGCCAAGAAGAAGAGGAAATAGTAGGCGATTAGAATGTCGCTGTGTTGTCAGCAGGCAAACTTTATGCTGTGATGTTGTGATAGTGTTGAGATAGCGTTAAAAACAACAGCAGTTTCTATACAGCCACTATGTGGTAGGAATGTTGATAGAAAGTAGACAATGTTGTTGTCATTACAACTGTAAATGTGATGTCCTGTAAATTGTCCTTATTATTCTTATTGTACTACTTTACCTGTTTCCCCCGAAAATAAGACAGTGTCTTATATTAATTTTTCCCAAAGATGCGCTAGGTCTTATTTTCAGGGGATGTCTTATTTTTCCATGAAGAACAATTCACATTTATTGTTGAACAAAAAAATTAACAGTTATTATATACATCCATTCATCCATCCATCCATTATCACACCCGCTTAATCCTTATCTGGGCGCAGGGCAGGGCATTCAACAAAGCCCACGACAGGGCGCCAGTCCATCGCTGTATGACACACACACACATGTACCTACGGACAATTTTAGAGTATTTTAGTTTGGGAGGAAACCGGAGACCCCGGAGGAAACCCACGCAGACACGGGAAGAACATGGAAACTCTGCTCAGATGGGGATTTGAAACCAAGACCCCAGTGCTGAGAGGTGAACATGCTAACCACTAAGCCACTGTGCCGCCTTATTATATACAAAGAAAGAAAAAATAATAAATGAATATTGCAGAAAATATATTTATTACAGAAAAGTGTTTAATACAACTGCACAGTAAATCTGACAGTGTTAAATCAACACTATTAGAGTTAAATTAACACTGAGAGTGTTACATTTTGACACCCTTAGTGTTAATTTAACTCTAATAGTGTTGATTTAACACTGACATATTTACTGTGTGCTCTTAACATTTTACTGCATTCTAACACTTTATGAACATATTTGCTAAAGCAAGTAAATATGCTTATAATCCACCTCACTTTAGTGAATGTTTAAAGTACTAAGCTCAAGTCCTAATGCTAAAGGGCTAATGCAGCCACTGTTAGCTTAGCCGCAGTGCTAACATCTTCAGAGGAACAGTCTTTCTCACTTTAATGACTCTTACCGGCTTCCTCTCCGGATTTTGCAGATCTATGACTTCTGTACAGTATGTCAGTTAATCTGAACACCGTGGACGGACTTTTGGACAGCAGGCTCATGGTGAATGTAAACTCCCCTTCTCTGACCACTGCTCGCTGTGTGCTGCATGTCTTTTTTCTTTTTTTTTTCCTCTAGGGATGCTTCTAAATTTCAGCTTCCAGCCACCAGGGGGAGCATCACAAAAACTTTGCTAGGTCTTACTTTTGGGAGAGGTCTTATATTTAGCAATTCAGCAAAACCTCTACTAGGTCTTATTTCAGGGGATGTCTTATTTTCGGAAAAACACGGTAAATGCACACTATGTACACACTGCTGTGCTGTGTACCGTCTGGAGGTGTGTTGCCCTTTGGGCCTTAAGAATGACATTTTGATCCAATGTATAGCAGTTATATTGAAGAACAGCAACAAAGGCAACTTGAACTTGAGCTTGAACAATGTATGTTGTGATGTATGAAGCACACCTGTACCCTTGCTAAGAACAGTGTTCATGAATCCCTTCAAGAAAAGTGGCCACAATTTTGGTATATTCACCACATCTGAATCTGAACTACAGTGGCTCCATGTGCTGAACCAAAATGTCCAAATAATGAGGAGTGGTTTTATACTGTACCGTCTAACAGCCAGCTGTGACGGGTCATCTCCTCCAGTCGAGGAAGCAGCATCCGGGTCATGACATGGTCTGGCACCAAAAGACCTTTTTCTATGTATGTTTTAGCCAAGACTCCAGCCTCTGAAAAGAGCAACAAATTCAACATCAGTCACATCTTTGATCTTTAAACAGAGCAGATAAATTCACATCATTATCTCTACCACATTAGAGATATGTCATAACTCGCAAGATGTTTTCTTTTGCTGGCGACATGTGTGTGCAAAATGCAAGTCAGCATGAAATGATCTTCATCTGTTGAGCAACATACAGAACTCTATTCCACACTGAGCACCACGAGTGGATTAATGCACACATTAACTTAGGCTGCAGAGGACTTCAAACAAGACTGGGACACAGTGATTAGCCAGAACTTCATTATTATATTATAAAGTTATTATTATATTCATATTATTCATCTCCAAAAATGTATATATTGTTCAAAACTTGTTAATAAGTTAATTGTAAGTAAACTCATATATCTTGTTAATTGCACGTTAAGGGAAACTTCAAGAGTTTTTTAATGTTGGTCAGTATGACTGACAGCTCATGGAAATCACAAAGAAATCAAAAATTTCAAATTATTAGAATATTTGGAGACAGTAAACTACTATATATATATATATATGTGTGTGTGTGTCACGTAGTGAATACAACATATATGACCTTTGGGGCCCCAAGTGGCTCAACAGGCTAAGACACTGACACTATGATCTGAGGATCGCGAGTTTGAATCACCAGCCGGGGCCCAAAAAAGCAGAAATAGGCAGTGTTCTCTCTGGGTGGGTAGATGGCGCTCTCTCTCTCCCTATCACTCTCACATTGCAATGTCCGCTGGCTCAGGCGTCTACTGATTGGTCCATTCAGAGCTGGGAATCCTGCGCTTTCCTCCAAGCACGTTGGCTCCCCAGCGACGGTGTATCAGCAGTAGTTAGAAAAGAGGTGGTGGCTGTATCACACGCAACGGAGGAGGCTTGTGTTTGTCGTCACCCTCCTAGAGTCAGGGACAGTGCAAAGTGATGGGGAGAGCCCCCTAGTGGATGGGATGGGTTAATTGGCTACTACCACATTGGGAAGGAGAAAATGGGCAAAAATATATAAAAATATATATATATTCACTTGTCTCGAGGCAGATTCACTAGTGGTTTGCTGCCACAAGACAAGTCCATCTACAGGTGTTGTTCTGCAGCCTCACTCATGGATTCAGCTGTTGTTATTTGGTTCACGGTTCCTCTGTAAGCTTATTGTTTTATCAGCGAGCAGATTTGCCGTGTAGCTGATTTATCAGCTGTGTTATTGTACTTTGATACACTGCTGACTATAGTGACACTCTGTTCTTCAGCATCACTTCTCCTGCTCCTCTTCTCTAATAATAAATGTTATATTTTTTATCAAGATGAGCTGGGGGGGGCATATTCACAATTTAGCCAAAGGATCCCTTGATCATGTTATCTTGTCACTGCTAACCACAAAGGTTTAGATAGTGACAGAGGTTATGGGGGATACTTCTGACAAACATTAGTATAGGGTTCAACGTTGGGACTGGAGGAGCTGAGAGGGTTGCTGATGCTTTGCCACATTCTCACTCATGGGGGGTCCTTTTGCTCTTATGGAGGATCTGGGACCCTGAGGCTGCCCTCAATTGAAAACCTGCTGAGCAGACATTATGACAAAGACTTGAGCTCTTGCAATAAGAGCATTTAATCACTTTTCTATTTAATTTTGCCATTGCAACTATAAAAGTGTCTGTAAAACACAGGAAATTTAAATACATATAACAATGAGAACCATAAGATCACTTTAATCTGGAATTAAAGTAATAAAAAATATGGTGCAGCAATAATAGTTTCTGGGTTATTTGAAACAATGAGTCATTATAGTGTGTAATGCAGACACTCTGACACTGATGGATACTGTTCCTCAATGGTGGTATGAGATTTTGCAGAAGTGGGTAAGATCGTGTAAAACCACAAAGTTAAAGCACTGCTAAAGCATGTTTCTGCAATGAAATAATCCAACAGAAATAAAAGTAGCTATTGTTAAACTAAATGCAACTGAGTTAGTGCAAATACAATTAACGTAACCAATTTGAGCATATCAATAAAATGTGGCAATCAGAATTCTCAATGTTATCAATAATCTATGTCATTATAAACAATAAACAGAATGTGGGCATCTAAGGAAGCCCAGATATTTTTGTATACCAAAATAAAGAATTTGTGTCACAAAAGAAAAACACTGTCTCTATATAAAGGGACAGCCATTTACATTAATTAACACATTTTGGGGTCCTTGAACATTGTAAATATCAGGTTCTCTTATCATTTTGCATTGTGGGAACGAGAAAGTTCAATTGATTTCACTTTGATACTGTATTGTTTGCTCCTAACATGTAGAAAACCCTTACTTAGCATTAGCCAATGTTCTGAGAATGTTCCCTGTGAGCTGCGTAAACTGATGCTGGACCTTTTTTAATTGGTACCCATAGTCAGGGGTACACTACAGAAATGATTCAGTACAAACCGGATTCCAAAAAAGTTGGGACACTAAACTATGTAAAAATATGTTGTTTCAAAATTTCATGGCGTCAAACAAATCCCCAAAAAGTTGGGACAAGGCCATTTTTACCACTGTGTGGCATCTCCCCTTCTTCTTACAACACTCAACAGACGTCTCGGGACAGAGGAGACCAGTTTCTCCATTTAGAAATAGGAATGCTCTCCCATTCATGTCTAATACAGGCCTCTAACTGTTCAATTGTCTTGGGCCTGCAGGCTGGCCATTTCAGTACCCGGATCCTTCTCCTATGTAGCCATGATGTTGTGATTGCTGCAGAATGTGGTCTGGCATTATCTTGTTG